>CAUYQU010003551.1:0-14561 GCA_963574635.1 Cheracebus regulus | reverse complement strand
ACCAGCCGAGCCCGACTAAAAGGGCAACCAGTCCCGTACACGCCGCACCGAGAAGCGCCGCGACGGCCAAAAGAATTGCGCTGGCGACCTGTGTGGCTCCTTCTCCGGGAATCTCCCAGTCTGTGGGCATCAAAAATTCGTCTGCAATTGCAGCATCCACTCACTCTCTGCGCTTTCACTGGGAGCCACAATCCTGAGCTGCTGCTACGCGGCCATCTTGGATCTCTCCCCCCTTGCCGGCCATTTCTATCAAACCACAGCCTCCCACTGGCAAATGGGTAGCTCACACTTTGTTGAATTTTGTATTTGCTGCAAAATCAGAAGCTTCAGGAATCTCTTCAAACATGACTATTACCAGTGACCTCAGCTTGTCACGTGGAAGACAGAAAATGGCCTGAAGAAAGCAAACCCACAGTGTAACAGATATTTTTCTTTTAAAGAGTTGCTTTGGTCATTATATACTTTGGCCAGGGACAAAACACCTTAAGAACATTGTAAATGTGGGAGGAACAAAGATATAACACAATGTATAAATTAATTTTAGTCGGTGGCATAAAATTATGCATTCTATCCCTTCAAACAGGCTGCAAAAATAATGGGTAATTGCTCAAGGAAACCAATAAATAGAGCTGCTCCTGGGTGAAAAAATCAGGAAAACACTGTCATATTGTCAAACCTTCCTCTAGCTGTGTTCTATCTTGTAGTTCCCTTGGGCTGCATGGCTTTTGGAAGAGGGGGAGATAATCATGGTTGTTTAGGAGGGAAGGAAAGCTATTTGTTCAATATCTGAAATTTAGAAAGTGTTTCATTTTCTGAGCTCCTAGTTACTAATGTATAAAATTCTCTGAAAAATTCTCTTCATCCTTTTCCACGATTTTAATAATGCAGCATAAAGCTCCAGTAGAAGGCAAAGACATTTCCTTGTCTGAATTACTGCCACCGTGAAATAGATTGAAAAAATATATCATTTTATATCAACCAGTAGCATCCCAGTCCACAGAGGGGTGTCTCCTAAAGCCATCAAGATAGTATCAGGGTATTAATCATTTATGGGACAGTAAGAGCCCCAACTCCAGTCAGCACCCACAAAGACTGCAATCCCAGGGCCAGCGGCAGCCACCCATGACAATCTCGGAGTTCTGTGATCGTTAGCGCGTGCTGGCTGGCTCCTGCTATTTGGCTAAAGGGCTGCTGCCAGGCACTGCAGCTAAGTGGGCCCCAATTCCTCAAAGCTGGAGATTCACAAAGCCCTGGTCACTGCTAACTGTCAGGAAGTCTGGGAATGGCTAGCATGGGACAGACAGGTGGGATGGCTACAAAGATACCCATATACCATACTGGTGTGTACTAAATCTGCATAATCAAATATCCCTTTTGTGCATATGCAGGCTGGCCTTGTGTGAAGCTGTAAGGTATAGTGGTTAAGAGCACAGCTTTAGGGTGAGAGTGGTTTCAATAGTCAGCTGACAGTTACTTAACTTCTCTAAGCTGGTTTCTCATCAGTAAAATAGGGATAATAATAGCGCTCACTTATGAGGGTCTTGTAAATATTAAATGAAGACCTGATGCCCCAAATAAAAGTGATCCAAGTAGGGGAGTATCTGATTGGGTTGTTTCATTTCCATGGGGAAAACCTTCAGTGTTCCATTCTCCCTGCCTCCTGCCAGCACCAAGGAAGATTCTAGAAGAACCCTCCCAATTCATTCATAGCCCAACCAGGGTTCCCTGAGGTAGCGCCCTCTTGCCTGCCTGCAGCTCACTGTGTGGCCAGAGCTCAGGGGCCAGTGGTGTAGGGTGAGAGATTTTCTTTTTAGTGCCAGCCAACGAAACAGACTTCAGAATCCAGCAGCACTTGGTAGGAGGTAGTTATTTACCAACAAGCCAGAAGTCTTTCTCATCCCTTGTTATCATTGAATCCCTACATTCCACACTTTACAGGGTAGGTGTCATTGGCGTATTTTACATAGGAGATTGGGGTTATGGGATATAAGGTGACACAAACTAGTTAAGGTTGTGCAATCTCTCAGCTTCCTGGCTAGGGGTTTTCCCACCACTTGGACCAAGATATATATCCAGGCCCTTTCCTATCACAGGCAGTCTGGGTGGAGAGTGTAAAATGAATTCACATATAGTTCCTGCCACCAAGCAGTTTGCAGTCCCCAGGTGAAATAAAACACACATATATGAAAAGATAACAGACCAATTATTAATCGATAATTATTGGTAAATTATTAGAGTCTCATGTAAATGGTGTGTTGCTGGGGATACGATAAGGTGCCACTCCTCTGCCCTCAGGAGCTTACGTTCTAAATTATCCAAAGAAGGCACCACAGGCAAGTGTGGAAAGAGGGACAGATGGTGGACAAGACAGGGCACTGTTGGGGCTTGCAGGGGCCGGGGGCATCGGGAGACAGCATAGTTTGAACTGGGTTTGGAATAACAGCTGAGTGAAAAGAGGCCTTCTGGGGTTCCAGACAGGAAGAAAATAACTGGGTGTGGTGAGCCACGGGTCCACTTTCCAGGGCTGCAAGGGTCCTGTGAGGAAGAAGTGGACGATGGGTGAGGAAAGGTAGTTGGAGGCAGACGATGGAGGTAAGAGAGAGGGTCTTGATGTTTGCCAACACAAGAGTGGAGTAGGAGGAGGACTCAGAAGGTGATGGCAGCACAGAGGCCAGGTGTGAAATGACGTCATAGGAAGGAGTTAATGAGGCCCTGGCCAAGCAAGAGCCATGGTACAGTGGAGGTAAAGGAGAGGTGAGTCTATGCTTGGTAATGGAGAGATAGACCCGAGTGGCAACCCCAGGTGTGATCCTGGGCAAGTTACTTTACCCCAGGCATGATGCCAGGCAAATTACATTCTGAGCCAGGTATGTACCTGTCTCAGAGGGCTGCTGTGAAATTTACATGGGATAAAGCATACAAAGTGCTTAGGACCCTGCCTGGTATGTTGCAGCTGTTACAACTATTGCCAGTACCACTGCTATTGTTAATATTTTTATTAATGTGGGGACAGGAGAGGTTAATGACTTGAGATGAAGGATCAGTAAGCCTGAGAAATGGGAGAGGCATGGACAGGATGGTGGCTGGGGCAGAGGTGGACATCCTCAGGGTGCCCTGTGGGGAGTCGTGGTAGGGTTGAATGTTTCCCAGATCAGAGCCCTTGAGGGTTCCTTTGCGGAGCAGAAACCCCACCCTGGTCTCAAGCCCTCCTTTCTCCTCTCCCACATCCCACCTGCCTCCTGCTTCTAGAAATCAGGCTTCGCTCCCAGTGGGTTGAGCATGTGGCTTCCTGGGGAAATCGAATTCTACCCGGAAAGGCTTCACCCTTTCGAACTCCTTCTCCCCACTCGAGGCTGGGGGTGGGCAGGGAGGGAGAGGATCGATGAAACAACCTGCAAACTCAGAACCAAGGCAGCCCTCTCGCCCAGCAGCGTCGCGCTTAGAGGCAGCTGGAGCGCCAGGCCGAGGGCTTTCCCTGTGAGAATCAGTTTCAAATATGAGGTTGATTTTATTTTCCCCCGTTGCAATTAACTGAAAAAAATATTTCAAAGCCGTATAATTAAAGGCCGGCGTTTTATTAGGGTTTAAAATAGTCGCTATGAAATTTGCTCCTGCCATTGGTAATTACAACGTACATCTTAATATCCCTCTGCTTGCCAGCTCCGAGATAACAGCGCTGTGTGTGCTGCATTTGGCTTTGCAGAGAAGGTAAAATCCTTATCTTATCTCCATCTGCACACAACAACCAGCCTCTCTTCCAATTCAACCCTAATCTTCTTAGTAAATAATACTGATATTTTTCACCATAACAAAATGGAGCTGGTGCCAGATTCTCACTGATAACACCTCTCGTTTACACACCATTCTCTGTCAAAATCGGCCCGATTTTTCTTAATCTCTTTAACTTATCAAAAAAAAAATACTTTTTACATTTGGCCATAGTAAGTTCTTTTCTACCAAATAATAATATTATAAATAAATCCCTTTGCCTACGGCTGACTCATTGAAAAGATACTCGGCCTCCTCATTTTCTTCATGAATGGAAATTGTTCTGCTCTTCGGTTTTCCTCCAAGTTTGGGGTCCACACCAAGGGAATTGTTCCCAGGCAGGCCCTGAGCCATCTTTGTATCTTGCAGCGGGTCGACTTGGTCCAGGATGTGCACGCTTGCTCTTTATTTTCAATGTCCTGGACGTGGTGGGCTTCCTATACCCGTAACTACCTCCACCTCCAACTCTCACTGCCCAGGGAAAATGCAGGGATTTAGGCAAATCCTGTCGGGCTCTTCCCCTGCCCTGTAGAGCACCCCTCACAGCCCACACCGGGACAGGCTTTTGCTCTGCACCCCATCTTGGCAGAAACCAGGAGCAACTGCCTTCTTCTGCCGCCTTTCAATGTGAGTTGCAGAATTGTCACACAACCAGGGCAGGGAAAGCTGAGAAGTGTTCAGCACACAGCACGTGTTTATTTGACCAGGCTTAGCCTGGTAGGGATTCCAGAGATGGAAAGCACAGCTGTGGCCGGCCAGGAGCACATCATGTATAGGTTCTGTCCAGGCAGGAGGAGAACTTCCAATGGTGGAGGACTGAGGTTTAAGGAATTTAAGGTGTTATAGGAAAAATAGGATCAGGACAAGGAGGTTGACAATGAACCTTTGGAAGCCTTTTGAATATTTGTGTAATCACTAAGATAAAGCAGAAAGAAGACAGTACCAAAGACACTATCAATAACATTGTACACAGTTCAAATTAATAATCATCAGCACGGTACTGGGAGATTCCAATTTCCATTTCCAATTTCCTTGTTCACCAGAAACTTTGTATGATTTCCCTCTCCTGCCGTTTCCATGATACGCTCGTAAATTTGCTGTGCTTTGTTGCAGATGATGCACACCTAGAAGGCATTTTCTTTTCTGCGTCTGTCCTGCTTCCAAATGTCCGGTGCTTTCCTATTTGAGGACTCTCCAGTCCTTGGCAGTGGCCTCCTATCTCTGGGGCCTCAACTCCCCTGAGGCAGGAGTTGTCCTCCCTCCCCTAAGACCCCAGTGGATCCAGATGCTTGAAACAGGAAAGGCTGGGAGTGGGAGGTTTACCCTGTATTTAAGGATTTCTTAACTCCACTTGGCTCCTAAATATTCAGGACTATCAAATGTGGACTCTTCATGGTACCATCTTGCCAAAGCACATGGCACCAGCTCCTTTGACTTGTGTGCCCCCTGCCCTCTCCATACAAGCTAACGCTGTGTGCTTCTGCAGCTGTGTTTGTTCCCCTTATCATCTTCCTGTATCTTTCCCAGGATACCATTAAAAACCCTTCCATTTTTTCCTTATCCATCTGACTTATATGTCTTTTTTATTCCCAATACCCAATTACCTTGATATCTAGGGGGCAGGAGGGTATAATTATTAAGAATCAGAATCAGACAAACCTGGATTTTAGTCCTAGCTCTGCCACTTGACTGCTGTGTAACTTTGGTCAAATTACTTAACCTCTCTGGGTCTGTTTCCTTATCTGCAAAAATGGACATAATAATGGGACCTATTACATTGGATGAATGTAAGGTATTTTATGAGCTGATTTAATAATCTTATCTATGGACCTGATCATAGTAAAGTCTCAATAAATGATAGCTATGTTAACAAAGCTATTAATTGAAACTCAGAGAAGACAGATATTAGTGTAACTATCCTTGGCTGGGAATCTATCTGTAGTCAAAGAGCATTTGTGAGAGCTGATCATAGACTAGGCTAGTTCTTTAAAAGAGGCCTCTTGGCATTTTGATTTGGGAACATCTTAGAGGCTTGGCGTTTTCTGGACCCACTGACCTCTCAGGAATAGCACGAAGAGCACAGACAGTTCAATAAACAACTCTGTGCCTCAGTTGATAATAATAAAGACGAAGAAGGTACAAAATTTGTTTTTTTGAAATGAAATTCTTCCTAAGCATTCCAAGAGGTCAGTTTAACCCAGAGCTTATCTACAGAGCTCTCCAGGGTCTTGAAGCTGCTGTTTACATGCACCTCTCAAGCAGTTTTTGTGCAAAAACAACTAAATAGAGATGAATTGCAGTGCCAGACCTGCCCTCTTCTCCATCTTCCTGGGACACTCATCCTTCAGTCCATTTGCCCTCACGTTTCCACTTCCAAAGCCCTCTCCAGCAGCTCTTCTGAGATTTCTTCCTCCTCCTCCTTGAACCCACAAGATTTAAGCAAGAGATAATCCAATGCATCAGTCACTCACTAGCAGTCCTGTTGGGATGTGTAATAAATGCTCTCTATCCCAGGCACTATGCTAGACTCTTCACATATGCTAGACTGTTCGCTTCATTCAGTCATCCAACAGCCCTGTTAGGCAGGTACTGTTATTACACCATTTCACAGATAAGAAAACTGAGACTTAGGAAGATTAAGTAATTTGCCCAAGGCTATGGGGCTAGTATTGACAAGCAAGGTCAAAACCAGTTTACTGCAAAGACAGAGCCTCCATGTGAGGGGTGAAAAAGGAAAAAGAGATTAAAACAAACAGAAAAACTTAGACAGATAACATTATATACTTTCAAGGTGACACCTTACCAGAACACTGTACTCAAAGATGCAAAAGCTTGCTTAATTAATTCAAGGAAAGAGTCCTCAGGTCACCCAGGCCATGAGAAAGCCCCACAAGTAAGACCTTAGCAGCATTGTGGGAAGCTCTTAGGGGTGCCGTCTGTCAAGACGGCTGCGCTCCTCATGGCAGCCCTGTCTCCATGCTGCTGCCAGGCTGGAACCCATCCGGTCTCTCCCTTCTATGGAAACCTACATGGTTCCTTTGCTGTCCTTTCAAAGTCTCACTCCTGGCCAGGCACAGTGGCTCACACATGTAATCCCAGCACTTTGGGAGGCTGAGGCAGGTGGATCACAAGGTCAGGAGTTTGAGACCAGCCTGATCAACATGGTGAAACCCCTTCTCAACTAAAAATACAAAAAAGTTAGGTGGGCATGGTGGCACATGTCTGTAATTCCAGCTACTCAGGGAGTCTGAACCTGGGAGGTGGAGGTTGCAGTGAGCCAAGATCGCGCCATTGCACTCCAGCCTAGGCAACAGAGCAAGACTCCATCACACACACACACACACACACACACACACACACACACACACACACACACACAGTCTCACTCCTCAGAGCCTGGCTTGATGTCTCTGCATGTGACATCTCACTCATCCCCTAGTACCTGCTGGCCTCACGGCGCCCCCATCCCTCATCGAGCACGTCACTTGACTCAGCCTTCCACTGGTCCTTTCTGGAGACTTTTCTCCATCTTTGAAGGCCCCACGCATGTCCCATGGACTGCAGAAAAGCATTTTAGACCCTCTGCAACTGCCATGGCACGTCCCTCCCTGACCTCAGGTCACTGTGACATTGTTATTTCATTGAGAGGTATGTGTTGTGCTTTTATTCCTGCAAGATTTTGAGGCCCCCTTGAGCCTAGACCAACTATGGAACTGTAGACTACTGGGGCTAGCAGTCTTGTTAGGCATGATTTCATCCAACACCTCATTTTGTAGATGAGGACACCGAAGGCAGTCCAGGTGGAATATGTTTTCTTTTGTATCCCCTGTGACTTCCTGCGTAGGATAGGTACTTAGTAAATGCTCAATAAATACTGAGCCCATCTGTTTGGATCCAGCCCTGCTCTATCATTTACTATGAAATCTGTGATACAAGCTTTGTCAAGCACTCATTTTAATTGACCATATTAACAATAAACACAACATAAGAGAAATTCCACTTTAAGAAAAATCTAATATGCCAGCTTCCTAAACCAGATGAACAAACAGGAATTAGTCATTCTAAAAAGCTGAGCTCCTTTAAATAGCTCCTATATTATGGTAAGTTTGGATTTGAACACTTTGAATGTAAACTGAACTTTCGGCCACATTATGAAACTCTAGAGAATAGAGTGCTCTTGTAGCTCACTCGCCTTGCAAACAAAATGGATCCCCTTAAGAGCTGACAGTCCAACAGATTTGTCTCTGAATCTGAACTGCACTTGATGAGTCATCATCAAACCCAGGCTGGCTGAAAGCATGGGCAGCTAGAGGGAGAGATGTGGACCCGAACGCTGCGGAGCTGGGTCTCCAGATAAAAAGGTGGGAGTCAGCTGGGTCACAGTGGGGCCCCACTCAGCCGGAGTGCCAACCTCCCACGCTTGCTCAGGCATTTCAGCAACACAGTTGCCTCCTCAAGGGAGGCTCTGGTTGAACACGCTCCCCTCTGCTTTCCTTGCCTGTCGCTGTCGGCCATCCTGGTCTTTCCCGGTGTCCTCCTCCCTCTGTTCTCAGGTTCTCCTCTCTCTTCTTCTCTGTCTCCCTTCTACCTACCTCTCCATTACCCTCTCTCTGTGATGATACTAGGAGATGGGAAATGGCCATGTAACGGTGTTTAACATAGATTTTCTGTTAGTTGGGAGGTTTTTAAATGTTCATATATTTTTTTTAAAGGCCCTGGTCCCTTTAAGAAATTGGGGGGTAAATATTGAAGGCTCTTGCAAGCACAGATAGAGCAATTCTGAGAAGATTAATTAGAAGTAAACTGCTGACATGGACATTCAGTGCGTCTGTGAATTTCCTGCCCTTCTCAATCATCCACCCTAGGAGAAAGCCTATTCCACTGGCCACAAGTTACCATAAATAGACCCCACTGTTGACCTGATTTTTGGAGCCACGGGGAATAAATCTACCCCAGAGGCCTCCCAAGCTTTGCCGGTGCCTAGAAATGACCAGCACCCTTTAGGATGTGAAACACAGAGAAATTCTTACGTGAAACCCGCCTCCTCCAGGCAGGGTTTGTTGCTCAGCCCCACTTTCCCTCTGTGAACCTCCTTGGATACAAATGTTTTAATGCCTTGCAGTTAATCCGCACCCAACTGTTTTGCATTTGCCGCCATGTTGTTCAATGATTCTTCCCTCCTCATTCATGTGGTTGTATTTTATTTACTTACCTAACTAGACCATCAGCTTAAGAATAAGAAGAGCAAACATTTATTAAGTGACTCTTAGGGACCAGGCACTGTGCTTAGCACTTGCCAAATATAATATCATTTAATTCTCGGACAATTCAGAAGGTAAAGATGATGCCTCCATTTTACAGATGAGGAAACTGAGGCTTAGAGAAGGTAAATAACTGAGCACGACACTACACCTTTGTCCCAGCTTTCTTCGCTTGCTTTCGACCCTAGACTGTGCACGTCACACTCATTTGGCAAGTGCTACCAACTGGGAGTCAGGGTCCCCGCCCCCTGCTTCCAGTCCTGGGGCCTCCAAGCCCAAGTTCATGGATATTAAGACGTGTCTTCCATGGCCATGTTGCAGAACTCGGTGCCCTATTCCTTTCCTACTTGTCCACTGCAAGTTCTGGGGTAGTTGGGCTCATTGCATGGTAAAGTAGCAGCCCAAACATGCCTGGGAAGTGATGTCTGTGCACACAAAAGAAGCACTTCCAAAATGGGAGGCTGAAAAATGGCTGGAGTTGTGGCTGTCGTCTCGGGGGCAGAGGCAGCTGTGGCAGCCCCAGCCTGGGAATGCTGGTGAGGGTGCTGGGGACGCTCTCTCTCCAGGTCAAGGGCAAAACCTCCTCAGCGTGGCTTTCCCTGCCAAGTACGGACCCGCCTGCATGCGGCAGCCTTAATTGGACCCTCGTTTATTATTGTAATGAGGATCCCTTTTCTAATGTGTTTTCCTAGCCCTCATGTGGCTGAACTGTTATTTTTCTCACTTGACTTTTTTTGCCTATGAAATGTTTTGGATAAATATGCAGCTGAAATGGCTTGTTACTAACTGTGTACATTTTCAGTTGAATGAAAAGTAAAGAAATACAGCATTTCGCATATAAAATATTCTGTTAATGTTATATAATTTGGCTGCAGAGTATCATTTTGCTTTTATGAAAGGGTCTGGTGAAACCCTCAGGAATAGCAGATGGCTAACATGTAGTAATTATCAGTGACTAAATATCACTTATATCACACTGATCTATTCATACAAGTATAACCATATTCAATGTATATTTTTTGAAAAGACAATATGTAATGTGAGTGCTTGAAACAATTGTGGGACCTAAGTACAATGGAGGAACTAGTCTAAGGTGTAAGTGATTTTAAGGGTCTTGTTTCAGCTACGGTGCCCTCCTTCCCACCGACCCTCACCCCATCTCACGTTGCCCTCGGGTGTTCTGGGTTTTCACAGGGAGCTGGGCTCTGCCTGCTGACAAACAGCTGGGCAGGGCGGGAATATGAGGAATGCAGTGTGGAGGTCAGCACTTGAGCAGATGTTTTGAATTCTCGCTTGGAAGCTGATGTTTAGGACTCGCCATGACTCGCCATTCTTGGCATCGTTTCTGTTTGGCTGTAAGTCGTCCGCTTGATGCTTGGTCCACAGCTGATGTTCATTCCCCAAATAATCCCCATGGAAGTTCACACAACCTTCAGTTCCCCGGCCCTTCTCTTTCACTCTGTTCCCAAAAATGAAGACCCAGTCCAGATAAGTCCCTACCATGTTGGAAAAGCCACACTGCTTCACACAATAAGTGCTCCCTCGACGGTTGCTGCCTCACTGTCACAGGGAAGGGACTTCAAAGCTACCTCAAAGTGGTTTTAGGGTGCCTGCTGGTTTCGGATGAGCAAATCCCAGGGTGGCAAGTAGGTTTTAAATCTTGGACCAATTTGGATCTATCAGAAGGGACTTCTTGGAGTGCTCTTCTTGAGGAATTTGAAGTTCAGTCCTGATTGGAGAAAAGGGGTGCTGTAATCAGTTAGTGATTTCTGCCATGGACAGGGGCATGAGGGAACAGCAACATTTTAAGAATCCAGCTCTGCTTATCCTTAAATCTCACCTCAGTAGTCACCTGCTCAGGAAAGCCTTCCCTGCCTTCTCAGCAACATAGCCTGGGTTTTGAAAGCACAGGCTCAGGGTCAAGGCTTGAATTCTGACCCTGCTACTCACTAGCTTTCTGACCTTGAGCAAAACATTTCACTTCTTTGTGCTGTAGTTTCCTTATCTGTAAAATGGGACCAATAATAGCACCACCTCACAGACTGTTGTGAATATTAAACACATTGAGACGTTGATTAATGTCACCTACAATAGACACAGAGGAAGGTCCTCCTTAAGATGTACCTAGCTAATATTACTTACAGGCTAGCCCAGGGGCCACTATTGTCCTGTTGGTAGAGTTCTCTCTCCTTGATTGTACTAACCCAATGGTATTTTTACATTTGTAGTGTGAGTATTTGGTTAATGTCTGCTTCTATTCATCATTGTATGCCCAGTGCCTGGCACTGAGCAGTGTCCAGGAAATATGTGTTGAATGAATGGATGGTCTCTTGGGCTGGTTGACTCATCCAGCATGGGAGAAAGAACCAATGGCTTCTGGGGGCATCCTAAGCCCTCCTCAAGATGATTCTCTATTCTAACTTAAGATTGTGCCAACATTGCTGGAAGAGAAAGATCTCAAGATGGTGGGGAAGGAAATGAGGTAGTGGGGAGGAGGAGGAGGAGAAAGAGGAGGAGGAGGAGGAAAAATTTGTAGAAGTAAGAAAAGGAAGCTAGAGATAGAGAGGAAGGAAAGGAAGAAAAAGAGGGGGACCACCTTTTAAAATGTGAGAAACAGGAAGAGAAAATTAAATAAA
The DNA here is from genome assembly GCA_963574635.1 of Cheracebus regulus. Lineage (NCBI taxonomy): Eukaryota > Metazoa > Chordata > Mammalia > Primates > Pitheciidae > Cheracebus > Cheracebus regulus. Next base: position 2,896 of record CAUYQU010003551.1, on the reverse strand, counting down.
TGAGGAGAGGAGGGGAAAAGAATAGAAGGAAAGTTACCACATGTCTAAAGCAGGCAAATCTGTTGATGGAGGTGACATATCAGTCCAGGGAACAGACAACTGGAAGCTTCCAGTGGACTGAGAATCTCCTTGGCCTTGGGACCAGTTCTCTCTGGAGGGACCTGCCTAGAGGCTCTGGACTTAGAGGCCTGAGTTTGAATCCTGATACCCTTCACATACTGCCTGAGTAATCCTGGTCAAGCCACTTATCTGAACCTTGGTTTCCCCTCCTATAAAACTCTGATGAAAATTGCCTATTTCATAAAATCATTGTATTATTGAGATAATCCATTTACAAATTTTAAAGTTGTTGGCACACAGTAAGCTCACAATGAATAATGGTAATTGTTATTATTGGAAAATGCCAGGCAGGCAGGAAGGCCTCTAGTCAATCCTCTCTGCTTTATGGTTTGAACTCCTAGCCATGCTTTGGCTAGGACCTCTGGAGCACTAGGCTTGCAGCCTCACACCAGCACCTTTGAAGGAGGACCCTTTGGTGTCAAGTTCCATGATGGGCCCTGGGGATACCAGAAAGGCACCAGAGGCCACTTTGGACACTTGGAGGTCCTAAAGCCCATTCTTAGCTTCCATCTCCCTGGTGACATTGGGCCTTCTCATTTTCAGGATACGTCTCCACCTTCAAAGTGAGGGTCAGAAGCTGTGAACTGACTCACAGAGGAGAGCCTAGGAGAAGGATGGAAATGGGCTCACAGTCAGAGCCAGGTCCAGCCCCGCTCCTGCCTGGCACTACTTGAGACCTTGAGAGAATCTGTGAACCTCTCTGAGCCCCCCATGTTTTGCACTTTTGTAAGTGGAGGAAATAATGCCTGCTGTAACCTATTTCCTAGGATCACAAAGATTTTGAAAATAGCAGGATTCACTCAATGCCCAAGGTTTTTATTATTGTCATAATGATCTGTTCTCAAAAAGGTGCTAAAATTTCAAGCCAGGATAGAAAAATCCTTTTGGAGAGCTTTTTTGGGGGGTGGGTAGATGGGAGATAGAGGCCTTGACTGCCATGGAAAAACACTGCAAAGGGGACTCAGGTGGGTGGAGGGAATAAACTCTCAGGGGAGACGTGCTCAGGGCACAAGGGGGTGGCCGGATGGTCTGTAAATGTTGAGACTGGATTGAACCTTTGCCCCTCTCTGAACTTCCTCCTTTAGGGACTGGACAGGAAGACAAGATCCTGAAATACCGTAAGAATGGTGTTTCTCATTCCTCTCCAGTCCAAACAAGGAAGTTGGGAAATCTTGCAAGGGCACGCTTTTGAGTTCAAAGGCTTGAAGTCCAAAGAGCAGAGTAAGTTCAGCTGGAGTCAGGAGTTAAGGCCTGGAACTCTCGAATGGTCTAGCCCTAGACCTCTGGGTCTTCCCAGACACCTTAGCTTCTGAGAAGACTGTGACTGGATCTCACTATTGAATCTGGACTGCTAATATTTTGATTGACTCAAGTGTCAATCAAAGTAGTGGCTGGTCAGCAAATGACTTGTCTCACTATAAAGTTATGTGAATAATTGAAAATCATTCATTCATGTGTTCTTTCAACAACTGTCTGTCAATAAATGTCATATTTGATAGAATTTTAGAGGTAAATGATTTAATGGATATTAATGAGAATACTGGACTTCTCTCAGAGTCTATGCTCACGTGGCTACAATGAAATCTTTCTTTAAATGTGAAACCACAGAACTAGAAGGACTGTTGGGCTACTTTAAGCTTATTCCATTTCCAAATCCCTTTTCAGAAAGGCAATAATATTTATAATTCAGTCCCACAAAAGCTTCCCTCATGTACCTTCCAATCAATAATGCCTCCCCCCACCAAAAGATGATCTCTATCACCAAAAATTCATTTTTTCTGTTCTTGAGTGTCACAAAAATGGAATTTTACAGAATGTACTCTTTTTGTGTCTGCTTTCTTTCACTTAACAATGTGTCATTGGGTATATCCGTAGTTCTTTTTTATTGCTGTGTAGTACTCCGTTGTGTTTTATTTACCCTTTCTACTGTTGATGGACATGTGGGTTGTTTCCAATTTGAGACAACGTGAATACAGTTGCTGTAACTATTCTCATACATATCTTCTTGTTGATGTAAGAACTCATTTATGTCAAGTATGTACTCACTCAATGTAACTTTATCAACCTGAAATGGGCCTTTGTGGCCACTTGATTCAAGCAATGTCTATATTCCCAGGTGAAGGCAAATACCTGTGGATTCCACAAGTTTTACAGTCAAGTACCTGAGCAGCCATGCTGCTCAAAGACTTCCCATGTTTCTTCTATCCTATTCTATATATCTGAAACCACAACCAATTTTTATTTTTAAAATTTTATTATATATATGTATATATTATTATACTTTAAGTTCTGGGGTACATGTGCAGATCTTGCAGTATCGTTACATAGGTATAGACATGCCATGGTGGTTTGCTGCCTCCATCCCCGCATCACCTACATTAGGAATATTTCCCGATGTTATCCCTCCCCAATCTCCCCAACCCCCACTATCCCTCCCCTAGCCCCCCCACCCTTCAACAGACCCTAGTGTGTGATGTTCTCCTCCCTGAGTCCATGTGTTCTTATTGTTCATCACCCACCTGTGAGTGAGAACATGCAGTATTTGGTTTTCTGCTCTTGTGTCAATTTGCTGAGAATGATGGTTTCCAGATTCCCATGTCCCTGAAAAGGACATGAACTCATCCTTTTTTATGGCTGTGTAGTATTCCATTGTGTATATGTGCCACATTTTCTTTGTCCAGTCTATCATTGATGGGCATTTGGGTTGGTTCCAGGTCTTTGCTATTGTAAATAGTGCCACAATGAACATACATGTGCATGTGTCTTTATAATAGAA
>CAUYQU010003550.1:0-17183 GCA_963574635.1 Cheracebus regulus | reverse complement strand
ATACAGTCACATAAGACTGTATAGCGTGAGTGCTGTCAGATTATCACTGTCCCCCCCCCCCGTATATGTCTGTATATATGTGTGTGTGTGTGTGTGTGTGTGTGTGTGTGTGTGTGTGTGTGTGTGTGTGTGTGTGTGTTTAATTTTTACCCTCCTGGTAACTCAGAACATTTTTTTTTTAAATTTGAGACAGAGTCTTGCTCTGTTGCCCAGGTTGGAGTTCAGTGGCCTGATCTCAGCTCACTGCAACCACTGCCTCCCGGGTTCAAGCCATTCTTCTGCCTCAGCCTCCTGGCTGGGACTATAGGCTCGAGCCACCATGCCCAGCTGATGTTTGTATTTTTAGTAGATGTGGGGTTTTACCATATTGGCCAGGCTGGTCTCGAACTCCTGACCTCATGATCCGCCCACCGTGGCCTCCCAAGTGCTGGGATTACAGGTGTGAGCCATCGCGCCCGGCCAAAACGTTTTTTTTTTTAAACAAAATTTTTGTCAATTTTTGTATTTTGGCCAGGTTGGTCTCAAACCCCTGACATCAGGTGATCTGCCCAGCTCGGCCTCTCAAAGTGCTGGGATTATAGGCATGAGTCGCTGTGCCTGTTTTGGTTGTCTTTACTAATTCTAGAATTTGCTTTTCTTTCATTTGGAAATCAAGTCTATTCGACTTTGCAGTCAAAGATTTTTGTGAATTTGGTGAGGAAGAGGCTAAAATGGTGAATAAAAACTTAAGCAAGAGTATTTTAAGTTGGGTCTTGTGTTTTCATTTTAGTATAGTCGAGTGATTCTCATGGTAAAAGGTGGATTTTCATCACCCCCCCGCCCCTGAACATTTGGCAATGCCTATGGAAATTTTTGGTTGTCACATATTTGAGGGGAGGGAGAGAGGTATCGCTACTTACATCTAGTGGGTAGAGGCCAAGGATGCTACTAAACATGGTACAATGCAGTGGACAAACCACAACAAAATTATCTGATCAAATGGCAGTGCTGCTATTGAAAAGCCATGGTATGCTGCACTGTAAATTGTTGGTTCTGAAGTTGAATCATATTTGGTTTAACCATTTCCTTACGTGTGACCCTGGCAGAGTGCTTAACGTCTGTAAAATAGAGCTATAATATAATATTGTGTGTTCCTTATAGGCGTGTATTGAGGATTAGATAATGTTCAAAGAACCAAGTTTATTACCTGGCACATACAAAATGCTAAAAAATTGCTAACTTTCAGTCAGTACTATATTTGGAACTCATCTTGAGCTTTGAGAGTCTCCTTTTTTCTCATCTGAAATTAGAATTTGAGCTAGTGAAGTGATAATCTAGTTCTTATATCTGTAGGGAATGAGTAAAAAATCATTCCACTTAATATTTGTGCTTATCCCAGTCTTGTTTTATGTTCTCAAGTCTAAAAAGCTTCTGCCGTAAACGAGTAGCTTCTCACTGTAGATATTTTTCCATCAAGTTGAGACTTTAAGCCAGCTTGCCAATAAGCTCTGTATCTATTGATTTTCAGCAAATATTTCATAATTTAACAGAATTTGATTCTGTGACATCATTCTCATTTCCTTTTGCCTTTATAAACTAAAGTAAGTTTACAGTGGTTTTGGCTAACGTTATTACCTGTTTGCAGCCTCTGGGAGTAACTGTTTTCTTAATTGAGGTTTTGGTGCCTTTTTACATTTATGAAGGGTACACATAAATATTTCTTAACAACTTGGGGCTATCCCTTAATATACATTTGTGACTCTTTTTCTGAATACAGATTGGAAACCTTATCTTTATTTCTCTTATCTCATCACAACATAATACCGTAGTTGCTATAAAACTCTCATTTCCTCTAAGTGATATGGCTATTTAGAGCTGATTTGTTGTGGTGGTGGTTTTAATAAGTCCTTTATTAAAAAAAAAATCATAGGGATGTCCTTACAGACAAAACAGAGACTTTGGCCTTTTTTTTTTTTTTTTTTTTTTTTTTCCTATTTTAAGAGCAGGATTCTTGCTATCTTGCTATGTTGCCCAAGCTGGATTCAAATGCCTGGGCTCAAGTGGTCCTCCCACCTCGGCTTCCCTAATAGCTGATGCCACCATGCATGGCTGGACTGTTTAAGAAGTCACAGGGCTGAGGCCGGGCGTGGTGGCTCACACCTGTAATCCCAGCACTTTGGGAGGCTGAGATGGGTAGATCACTTGAGGCCAGGAGTTCGAGACCAGTTTGGCCAACATGGTGAAACCCCATCTCTAAAAAAAAAAAGAAGTCACAGGGCTTGTGTAAGGGAAGATGATCCACATTATATTTATAATCAAGGGAGAAAGCAATGTTGTGCATTCAACTTTTTTTTTTTTTTTTTTTTTTTTTTTTGAGGTATAGTCTCACTCTGTTACTTGGCCGGAGTGCAGTGGCATGATCTCGGCTCACTGTATTCTCCAAGCGATTCTCTTGCCTCAGCCTCCCAAGCAGTTGGGACTATAGACGCCTGCCACTATGCCCAGCTATTTTTGCATTTTTTAAAGTAGAGACGGAGTTTCACCATGTTGGCAAGGATGGTCTCATCTCTTGACCTCGTGATCTGCCTGCCTCGGCCTCCTAAAGTGCTGAGATTACAAGTGTGAGCCACCGCGCCTGGCCATACATTCAACTTTTTGTCTTGATAAATATTCCATAAAAATAGGAGGTATTGGCTAGGTGTGGTGGCTCATGCCTATAATCCCAGCACTTTGGGAGGCTAAGGCGGGTGGATAATAAGGTCAGGCGATCAAGACCAGACTGACCAACATGGGGAAACCCCATCTCTACTAAAAATACAAAAATTAGCCGGGTGTGGTGGCGCATACCTGTAATCCCAACTACTCAGGAGGCTGAGGCAGGAGAATCATTTGAACCCGGGAGGTGGAGGTTGCAGTGAGCTGAGATCATGACAGAACAAGAACTATCTCAAAAAAAAAAAGAGAGATATTTTATTATGGTTGTTACCTATATTTTTGTAGTATAAGTCGTAAGCATTTGTATAATATTCACTCATTATACAAATGCTGGGTGACAGAGCAAGACTCCATCGCGGAAAAAAAAAAAAAAGATATTTTATTATGGTTGCTACCTATATTTTTGTGGTATAAGTCTTAGGCATTTGTGTAATGTTCACTCATAATACAAATGCTGGGCGACAGAGCCAAGACTCCCATCTCAAAGGAAAAAAAAAGGAGGTACTTTATTATGGTTGCTACCTATATTTTTGTAGTGTAAGTCTTAAGCATTTGTGTAATGTTCACTCGTTTCAGCTGCTGGAAACCCTTGTTTACCTTTTGTATTGGTACTGCCTTCTGTTGGGATGGAAGATGTTTGAAGGGAGTCAGTACCTTGGGCCAAGAGATTGTGTTCTTTATACTTGGTCTTAGCCACAAGGCCAAGAAGCAGTAGATTGTGTTCATTGCTTGGCACATTCTGTCTTTTGTGAAGTGTAACATATACTCAGGGTTCTGCATAAATAATAAATTAAAATAACGATGGAGTGTCCATCTTGTGGAAACTGTGTTGAGGTCAGAAGTATACATGTGAGAAATACAATAAAAGGCCAGTCGGAGGGCATTCTAAAAAATATCAGGCAAACTGAAAAAAACAATTGGGTTCATAAGAGTTCTTGGCTTTGCTATTCTTTTGAGGTTTAGTAATCTCGAAGAGAAAAGCCCACAAAATAGAACATTTGTTTTTGACTTACATGCTTTTCCGGTTCCTAATCAGAGAACATAATGGCTATGAAATCAGTATTATAATTGAGTTATCTTGTATGATGTTTGTCCCATGATTAAATTGAGAAGAACAAGTATCCTTGAGTCTGCTGTGGTGTGTTTGTTTTTAAGTGGTCTGGAGTCCTGCCTGTCAGCCTAATTTTAGGTAGTCTGCATAGTTGTTGGAAGACAAACTGTTTTCCCACTGAATGCTGCATACAGATATATATTTGTATATGTGTATTTATACATATTTGTCTTTTATTTTTGGTAGAAAATGATGCATCCTGTTGCCAGCAGTAATCCAGCTTTCTGTGGGCCTGGTAAGCCTTCCTGCCTCAGTGAAGATGCCATGAGAGCTGCTGATCAGTTTGACATATATTCCTCCCAGCAAAGCAAATACAGCCACACAGTCAACCACAAACCAATGGTTTGTCAGAGGCAAGACCCGTTAAATGAGTCACACTTGCAGACTACAAGTGGTAGAAGCATAGAAATAAAAGATGAACTAAAGAAAAAGAAGAATCTCAACCGATCTGGTAAGCGTGGCCGGCCTTCGGGAACCACCAAATCAGCAGGATACCGGACCAGCACAGGCAGACCCCTGGGAACCACCAAAGCAGCTGGATTTAAGACAAGTCCAGGCAGACCTCTGGGGACAACTAAAGCTGCGGGATACAAAGTCAGCCCAGGGAGACCTCCAGGTAGCATTAAAGCTCTATCCCGTCTTGCCGATCTTGGTTATGGCTGTGGCACTGCTGCTTTTCCTTACCCTGTGATGCATAGCAGAGCAGTTCATGGGGTTGAGGAAACTAGCAGTGAAGTCAAACCACCCAATGAATGAATGAGGCAGGAAAAGAGGGCCAGGTTTAGAAGGAAGATTGTGAATAATCCCAAAGCTTGTTGGTTTTATTTTGATACACATAGTTTTATGGTGTGGGCTTTCCAAATTTGTTTTCCTATTTGGTTTTTTGGTCCTGCTTTAGCTCAGAAACTGCCATATGCTGACAGATGCACTCAGGGCATGAGCAGTGGCATTGTATTTGTACATAGGTTCAAGTGTAACACCTAACTAAATCATTTTTGCTTTTCCTTTACAGTTATGCTCATGTCTCATGTTTCATTACTACTTTGGGGCCGTTCTAAATAGATGCTTTATGTGATAATCAACTGAAACCATTATACCTTTTAGTTTGTGAAGTAAGCCTACAATATAATAAAGACCCTATCTAACGTAGTTTTAACTGATGGAGTAAAAGAGCAAATTAATGAATCAGGATTACTTGAGGTAATGGCTGTGTGGGTTTTTGTAGCATTTATTTTCACAAGATGGGACACAGATATTTGTATGCTTTGGCATTTACATCTACTTCAAATGTTCAGAAATTTATTTTTAATGTTCTAGGTTTAAGCAGCTTGTAATTTATTGATCTACATGGCATTAATTGATTTAACCATTATTCCTAAAATAATTTTTTAGTGTTTGCCTTTGAGCAGTGTTAGATTGTGTATTTTTAATTGCCTATGAGCATATATACCAAACACTACAAACAATTCATATTTACAGAAAATTTAAACTATTTTATAAAAACTGCACATTACATTTCTGGTGAAATACAGTACATTCTGATGATAACATATTTCATATAATAGAAAAAGAAACATTCTCTAGGTTTGCATGTAGCTATAGTTGCTATATTTTGCCTTTCACATAGAAAGTTGTAAAGTATTATGTTTAAAAACATTTATTAGCCAGGCGTGGTGCTCACCCCTGTAATCCCAGCACTTTGGGAGGCCAAGGTGGGCAGATCACTTGAGGTTGGGAGTTCAATACCAGCCTGCCCAACATGGTGAAAACCCATCTCTACTAAAAATGCAAAAATTAGCTGGACGTGGTGGCAGGCACCTGTAATCCAAGCTTCTTGGGAGGCTGAGGCAGGAGAATTGCTTAACCCCAGGAGGTGGAGGTTGCAGTGAGCTGAGATCACACCACTGCACTCCAGCCTAGGCAACAGAGCAAGACTCTGTCTCAAAAAAAAAAAAAAAAGAATTTTTTTATTAATGTTGCTTATTTATTTGGAATTTTTTAGTCTTTCTCAGAAATTGTCCCATTGCATTAGCACTTACTGTGTTTTCAGGTTTATATCTACCAAAGGACACAAATTGAATGGTAGCCTGGAAAACTGGTATAAACAGAATGCATTTCCTGACCATCAGAACCCAAATATTAAAAAACATGTAGGAATTCATCTATGCATGAAACATGTAAAAAGTAGTTGGTTAGTTTAATTAAAAATCTTATTGTGGCTCCAGTGAGACCATTTCATCCAAAAGATTTTTTTCCCCCCAATAATGTTTGCTTTAGAAGCAAGACAGAAAGGAAAAAAAAGTATTAAGTAGTTATGTATAGTAGGGACAGAGAGAAATCTTTCTTCTTTCCTTTCTGAAAGTAATATTTCTTGTTATACATTTTATTTATTCTGAGTTCTAAATAAAATAAACTTCAGACTTGAAAAAATTCCACTGAACTTTAAAGTTACAATGTTTGTATTTGGGATTTTAAATGCCTTTGAATTAAAATGTAGAATTGCAGGACCCAAAAACCTTTAAAATAATTAAAATTTTAAAAGTGCACATGTTGTGTTTTTTTGGGTTTGCTCTCAGTTAATGCAAACTCCGATTGCAAATGGATGTCATGTTTCATACCTTTTTTATTGGGAAAAAAGCAGCAAGCCTTCAGGTGTTCCAGTGATGCCTGACACAATGAGCTGGACTTTATGCTGCTCTTTACAGTAAGAGGTGTTGCATTATATGTGGGGACTATGTGCACTGGCATCTAAGACAGTGACCTCAAGAACATTAGCTTTGCACAAACCGCAGAGAACGATGTTGGATGGCTACATAATCAGTTATAACATTCTGGCAGCTAAATTGCTACAAGAGCTTCTTGCAGAAGCTTAAAATACAAGATTTTTAATAATTTACTCAGAAGAGTATAACTTCTGACACACACAAATGCTTGCTTCTTTATTCATATGTTCGTTAACCTACTCTCCATATGTATCTGTCATTTAGCCGTTTCTCAAGATGATGTTTAGCAGTTGGCTGCTTAGAAATCTCTTTCAAGCAGTTTCTGAAGACAGTTGTTTAATGTTCTGCCATAGAGTAAGGCATAATACCATTGTCAAAGATTTGATGTGTTTTATAGTAAGTCCATTTGACATTTCCCTTTCAGTTTATTTTCCTTCCTTATTTTGTTATGCATACTCTACCCTTTCTCCCCTGCCTTTCCTACATTCATTCCTCTTCCTCTGCCCTCCAGCACATCTACTTACTGGTGCTGTGCTGTGTGTCAGAAGATTAAACAGGTGTATTATTGTATAATGATTTTTATATACATGTTTATGAAATGGTGAGATCAACTAAAGGAGGCATGTTCATACAGTGTTTATTATCAGGAGCTATGTCCCAGGAGAAAAAAGGGAGGGGCAAATGGCTACCGTTGTAAATGGATAACATCATTTAGAAAGCTGAACTTACTGTTCATCGGAGCGGTTACCTGGAGTATTAGATCTATGCACTGGTGAGCATCTCCTGATTCCACTTACTTTTCTCCCTGTGAACAGTTTACTGGTGCCATGCTGAAGAGAAAAACATTTAAGTGATAACATGAATGAAGTCTTAAAATTTAAAATATTTTTACTACTATATAACCTAAAGACTACATTGTACATCTTTTGTAACACTGTCTCTTGTTATGATAAACACTGAAATAGCATGTTAAACGGTTGCCTATACTTTAATATAATCAGCTGGGGAAAACTGGCCTTTTCTCCCCCACTGAATGTTTGTTTCTTGAAAGGTAAATTGCTAATTTTATACTGTATAATTCTGTTCTTCACAAAATAGGTTTCATTATTCTATATTTAAACAGTTGGTCAGAAAATGCTCTGCAATTCAAGTAAGTTTCATTACTTTTTTCTTTAAAAAGTATTTTAACGCCTTATTTATCATATTAGCAAATAAGGAACTAATAACATGAAATTTTCATTTTTGACAGCTATAACCTTGCATAACTAATATTTAGGATGATTTTGATACTATCTTTAGAGTTTTGCACTGGGTATTAAATTTATTGGCACAACGTATGGGAAGAAAATGAGTATCTGGTTTAATTTTTAATATTTAGGGACATTTTAAAAAATCAGTGTTTCAATTAGACTAAAAATCTTTATATTTTTTATTTACTTTTTAAAAGAAACATCTGTCAGAGTAATACTGATTCCAAACTGATGTTTGTGTGAATTTACATGTCTATTTTCATGAACTAAGAATAGAGTTTCTTTGAGTTAAGGAGAAAAAAATATATATTTGGGTCAATTTATTGGGTTAAAGGTGACCCATTCAGTGTAAAAATAGACACTGTGTGTGAGCTAAAGAAAAAAAAGTAAATTTCTCCTTTATATTCTAAGAAGCTTTAAAAGAACAATTCAGGGGATATTGATAACTGCTACTCTGTCAGTCATTGTCTGTATATGCAGTAAAATTTTGTGATCCCTTTATAGTAACATAAAGAATTCACAATGGTTTTTCAAAACAATTTTTTCCTTGGACATAAAGAATTTTGATGCTATTGTATTTTTGTTTTTATTATAGCTTAACTGTATGCTGTTAAACTCTAGGATGTATCTGAATCTTTTTTTTTTTTCCCTCCTCTTCCAAGTATATAAATCTGTGTTCTCACATATAATGTATTTAATTTTCGGAAAATTTACTGCTATAGTAAACCAAGTGTGTGATTTAAAGTAATCAGATCACTTTGATTCTTTAAGTTTTCACAATTTCTTTTTTCCACAGGTAATTTTGGAGAAACTAATTAACAGTTAACTGATAATAAGCACGCTGTCCTCTGGTGTAAAAAGTCTGAATAGATACTGTGTATGTTTTTATGTCCATGAACTTGAGCTACTCGTGTGCAATTATGTGTATGGAATGGAGTAGTGTTCATGATTTGTATCTACATCATCATATGGATGTTTATTTATTAATAAAGTAATTACTTTAAAACCAACTATGTTTACTACTTTGTTTTTTATTATGGTACTTTTCAAGTACTTAAGTGGTAAGTGGTAGACCTTTTTCATGACTGTAGATCTTTCATTTTTCTTAGAATTTTTCTTCTTTTTCTTTTTTAAGACAGGGTCTCACTCTGTCATCCAAACTGGAGTTCAGTGGCGTGATCTTAGCCCACAGCAGCCTTAACCTTCTGGGCTCAAGCAGTCCTCCTGCCTTCCCACCTCAGCCTCCTGAGTAGTTGGCACTAGTGCATTCCACCATGCCCAGCTAATTTTTTCATTTTTGTAGAGATGGGGTCCCCTATGTTGGCCAGGCTGATCTCAAACTCCTGACCTCATGATTTGCCTGCCTCGGCCTCCCAAAGTGTTGGGATTACAGGCATGAGCCACCATGCCCAGCCAGTAGTTTCCCTTTATCATCTATAATTTTTTTTTTCTTTTTCTTTTTGAGACAGAGTCTCACTCTGTTGCCCAGGCTGGAGTGCAGCGGTGTGATCACAGCTCACTGCAGCATCAACCTTCTGGGCTCAGGCAGTCTTCCCACCTCAACCTCCCCCGTAGCTGGGACTACAGGTGCACGCCACCATGCCTGGCTAATGTTTTGTATTTTTTGGAGAGATGGGTTTTGCCACATTGCCCAGGCTGGTCCTGAACTCCTGGACTCAAGCTATCATCTATCAACATTGGCCTCCAAAATGCTGGGATTACAAGCATGAGTCACCATATCTGGCTTAGTAGTAGTGTTTTTGTACTGGCTCTGAGCTAAATACGTGTGGCCATGGGAAACTGATACATTTCATTTTATCTCTGTGGCCATTCTGTTGTAACAACTTAGGGGCTTTGAAGTAGCTTCTTAAAACAGTGACAGAAAAAAATCAGTCATTTAAAATTTTCTCTGTCATTTGTCTTTCTTGTGACTCAAAATTTTTTTTCGCTAGGCCTGGTGTCTCACGCCTGTAGTCCCAGCACTTTGGGAGGCCAAGTTGAGTGGATCACGATGTCAGGACGTCAAGACCAGCCTGGCCAAGATAGTGAAACCCTCTCTCTACTAGAAATACCAGAAAAATGGCTGAGCACAGTGGCTCACGCCTGTAATCCCAGCACTTTGGGTGGCTGAGGTGGGCGGATCACAAGGTCAGGAGATCGAGACCATCCTGGCCAACGTGGTGGTGAAACCCTGTCTCTTAAAAAAAAGAAAAATTAGCTGAGTGTGGTGGTGCATGCCTGTAGTCTGAGCTACTCTGGAGGCTGAGGCAGAAGAATTGCCTGAACCAGGAGGCGGAGGTTGCGGTGAGCCGAAATCGCACCACTGCACTCCAGCCTGAGTGACAGAGTGAGACACCATCTAAAAAAAATTTTTTTTTTCTCTGAAGATTTTTAGCCCATTCTCTTAGGTTTTTATTTCCATATGGACTTGGCATGTTTTTAAGTATGGAATCTGCCCATTTTGTCTTTGATTTACCTGGTGCTGGCTTGTGATCACTTAAGAAGCTGGTTTGTGATTTATTGTCTGTCATCTGTCTCTTTTCTTTCGGCTAGTTTGTAAAGTGACAGCCACCCTCTAAGTTGCTATTTTTATTTTTACTTAACTTCTTGGTAATTTTGTTAATTTGCCTCAAATCACTTTCAGTTCTTTCTCATTAAGGAAGAATTTTTTTGGACATTTGTGTAACTTTATTTGATGATCAGCAGTTTTCATCCATATTGACTATAGATTTTTGAAAGTGGTAACAGGTACATATGTAACCTAAGCATAGAGCTTGTTTGGTGAATCTTCATCCTCATTACGTTTTTGGGACAACCACACACAGATACCGTATGGAACATTATTCCTTTGGCCCAGACAGCTTTGTTGAGCCTGGCATCAATGCACTCATCTGGAATTTCCATCTCCTTCATATCTCGAGTGCCTGAGGGGCATGCTGCTTGAAGCCCACTCCGTGGATGTGCTTGTGAATATGGATGGTGTATTCTCAGGTCACCACCTTGATTGCAGAACAGCCCTTCTCACCACCCTTGTTTGCGGGAGCTATTCTGCCAGGCCCAAGTTGGAAAAGCAAGGAAAATATTTTAAAGTAGATTTGAAATTTTCTAATTTCTATATGTGACCCTTGGTTGTGACCAATGCTGTTTTTCATGTTAATGGGAAATTTTAATATATTAGATTAACACAGTGTTTCTGAATATCTTGTCTTCCATTTCACCTACCTGTTTATACCCTGTGTAGCAGTTAGTCCGTATGGTAATAATAGTTGTAACAAAGAGACCCCAAAATTGCTGAGTGTGGTGGTGCCTGCCTGTAGTCCTAGCCACTTAGGAGGCTGAGGTGGGAGGTCCCCTTGAGTCCAGGAGTTTGAGGCTTCAGTGAGCTAAGTTCATACCACTGCACTCCAGCCTGGACACCAGACCAAGACCCCTTCTCTTAATTAAAAGAAATGCAGTGGCTCTGATAAAATTAGCACATTTCTCATACATCTGTCCTATGCTTTCCGTGCAGTATTTCAAGGACCTAAGCTCACAGTGATGTTGCCATTTTCAAAACATGGCTTCCAAGATTAGTTGCCTTCATTTTTTGCCAGTCTGAAGGGAGGAGTTATGGAAGTCCAAGCCCTTTTAGGCAAATAAGGTGAAGCTACATATAGCTGCAAGAGGTTGTGGGAAGCATGGTTCCTACTTGAACAACCACCAGGTCCAGTTTTTTTTTTTTTTTTTTTTTTTTTTTTGAGACGGAGTTTGGGTCGTGTTGCCCCGGGTGTTGTGCAGTGGCATGATCTCAGCTCACTGAAACCTCCGCCTCCTGGGTTCAAGCAATTCTCCTGCTTCAGCCTCCCCTAGTAGCTGGAATTAGGCGTGTGCCACTATACCTGGCTAATTTTGTATTTTTAGTAGAGAAGAGGGTTTCTCCATGTTGGTCAGGCTGATCTCGAACTCCCGACCTCAGGTGATCTACCCACCTCGGCCTCCCTAAGTGCTGGGATTACAGGTGTGAGCCAGCGTGCCCAGCCGCAGGTCCAGTTATTGCTAGGGAGGGAGAGAATGGTTTTAGTGGCAGTCTCTACCACATCTCTGTAGGTAAAGGTTTGTAGGTGGAGATTGGGGTGGAATGAAGAAGCACACATACCTATAGATTACATGAAACCAAATTGAGGTTTATGAAGCTAAATTATTACTAGTTACCTTTAACAAAAATTGTTAATTGACTAAAGATTAGAATATCATCTTTGAGCAAAGCACTATCTGGGGTAACTATTCTGGGTACACTAGACTACTTCCTGGTTTATAGTCTAGTGAAAGGTTTGGACAATTGAAGAGTTTATACAATATGAAAGGCCAGGTGCAATGGCTCACACCTGTAATTCTACCACTTTGGTAGGCCAAGGCAGGCAGATTGCTTGTTCCCAGGAGTTCAAGACCATCCTGGGTGACATAGCAAAACCCCATCTCAACAAAAATCAGCCGGGTTGGTGGCTTGGCCTGTAGTCTCAGCTGCTTGAGAGGCTGAGATGGAAGGGTCCCTTGAGCCTGGGAGGTTGAGGTTGCAGTGAGCCCAGCTGTGATCGCACCAATGGACTTCAGCCTGGGTGACAGAATAAGACTCTGTTTCAAAAAACATACATATATATGATTACTGCTATTTCTGGAGTAAGTGGGGAGTGGGAGTGGGGGCTCTAAAATACCCAAAAAGAAATAACATTTAAGCTAAGAGCTAAAAGATACATAGAGATTGGTATGTGGAGAGAAGAGACTGTTAGAGAAAGGAAACATGCAAAAGCCTGGAAAGCATGAGATTATTTCAGCAAGTAAATGTGTATGGTGGGAGGTAGTAAGGAACAAGGGTTGGGAAGGGGAGATGAAACGGACTAGATTGTAGAAGGCCCTGAACATCAACCTAAAGAGTTTCTGATTTATTCTGAGGACAAATGACAAGCCACTGGAAAAACTTAAATAAGGGCATGACTTGCTCTCACTTGTAGCTTAGGTTGGTTTGGAGGAGGCTCAGTCAGGCACAGTAATAAAGTCTCATTTGGATGAGCTATTCTTGGGACAGTGAAGAAGAAAGAAGTGGACAAATTGTAATCTAAGATACATAGAAGTAATGCAACTTGGTGCCAGGAATAAACAGGAGTCAAAGATGATGCCCAGTTTCTGACTTGAGCGGCAATATAGTATTAATTAGTGTAGGAAGCAGTGAGTATGCCTGCACACGTGCCCAGAAGGTGAGGGGAGGTGGTTAGAAATGTATCCAAACCAAATATGAAAGGTTAAGAAGACCCCTGCCAATATAAAGAGGTGATATTTTTTTTCTAGTTTGGTGCAAAATCTACCCTTTATAGTTGAAAGTGGACATTATTTCTATAGCTGATGGAGGGTATGGAGCCAAAAGGAACTACTCTTAGACATAGAGATTCTGGTATATTTTAAGTAGAAACCCATTTTAATTAATAATGATTTTCTATGTTTTCAGTTAAACAAACCTTAATAATTGCTGAGCATCTGCTCTATAATGTGGCAGCTCCCATGCCAAACAAGACATAAGTATTCTCATGGAACTCATATTAGAAAACAAATGCCTTGACAGAGTGGGGACCTGTAAAAAAAAAAAAGAAAGAAAAAAAGAAAACAAATGCCTTAATATGTAAAACTTAAACCATGTAATGTCAATTTTTATTCAAACTCTGAGAGATATTTTAAATACGCTTTATCTCATAAATTAGCTAATGATTTTAGTTCGTAGCAAATCAAACTACAGTCCATCTGCCTGCTCCTAAGCTTTAGGTGAATTTTTAGATGATTTCACCAAAACTGATTATTGTGTTTATTCTCTTTAAGCTCAGAAATATCACATAAAACATTTAGTAGCCGGGCTCATGCCTGTTGTGCCAGCTACTTGGAAGGCTGAGGCAGGAGAATGGCTTGAACCCAGCAGGCAGAGGTTGCAGTGAGCCGAGATAGCGCCACTGCACTCCAGCCTGGGTGACAGAGTGAGACTCCATCTCAAAAAAAAAAAAAAATCATTTAGAAATCATGATGATGGTGGCTTTTTTTTTTTTTTTTTTGATACTGGGTCTCACTCTGTCACTCAGGCTGGAGTGCTATGGCATGATCTCGGCTCACAGCACCCTCCGCCTCCTGGGCTCAAGCAATCTGCCCACCTCAGCCTCCTGAGTAGCTGGAACTACAGCCACACACCACCACACCCGGCTAATTTTTGTATTTTATGGAGAGACGGGGGTTTCACCTCATTGCCTAGGATGGTCTCGAACTCCTGGACTCAAGTGATCTGCCTGCTTTGGCCTCCCAATACAGATGTGAGCCACCTCAACCAGTTGATGGTGGCTTTTAAATCATGTTGGGAGCTACTTATATGGCTGGTGTACTTTCTCTGTCACATAATAAAAACAACTACAAAGTAGTATCCATCCTTAGTATGCCAGGTGCAGAATGAGTGATGACTGAAACAGATTATGATTTTTTTCAGAGTAACTGTAGGGCTGTCAGAAAAATACCAAAAAGAGGTTTTTAATTGTGTTTTAAAAATTTTTTGGAAACTTCAAACATTTACAAAAAGTAAAAATAGAGTATAATGACCTTCTATGTGTCCATCACCAAACTTTAGCAATTAAAAAGTTGAGACCTTTCAGGAATATACCTGCTTTTGAAATAAAAGCCAGGAAAAAAGTTAAAAAAAATTCAAGACTTATTTTTTTTCATGTATAGCCCTACCAACTCCCTGTCCCCTCAGTTATTTTGAAGCAAATTCACCAAGTCATATTTTATCCTAAAATATTTTAGTACATATATCTAAAAATAAAGAACTTTTTTCTTTTTCCCTTTTTTTTTTTTTTTTTTTTCTGAGATGGATTCTCACTCTGTCCCTCAGGCTGGAGTGCAATGGCCCAATCTCAGCACACTGCAATTTCCGCCTCCTGGGTTCAAGCCTCGGCCTCCCAAGGTGATGGGATTTATAGGTGTGAGCCACCATGCCTGGCCAAAATAAAGACTTTCTTATAAGCATAAGCACAATATCAGTATTACACTTTAAAAAATCAACAATGGGCCGGGCACGGTGGCTCACGTGTAATCCCAGCACTTTGGGAGGCTGAGGTGGGTGGATCACAAAGTCAGAAGTTTGAGACCAACCTGGCCAATATGGTGAAACCCCATCTCTACTAAAAACACAAAAATTAGCTGGGCGTGGTGGCGGGTGCCTGTAATCCCAGCTACTTGGGAAGCTGAGGCAGGAGAATCACTTGAACCCAGGAGGCGGAGGTTGCAGTGAGCCGAGATCATGCCATTGCACTCCAGCCTGGGTGACAGAGTGAGACTCTGTCTAAAAAAAAAAAAAAAAAATCAACAGTGTTCCTAAATATCAAGCATCTAGTGTTAAAATTGTCCCAGTTGTTCCAGCATTTTAATAATTTAGTTATTTCTTTTTATTGAAGTATAATTTACATATCATAAATTTCACCCCACCCCCACCCCCCCTTTTTTTTTGTATGGCTATCAGAGTAATCTACCACAATTTGGTGAAAAGCCTATTCTTTCCTTTTTTTTCTTGTTTTGAGGCGAAGTCTCACTCTGTCCACCAGGCTGAAGTACAGTGGCACCATCTCGGCTCACTGAGTTGCCTCCCATGTTCAAGCAATGCTCCTGCCTCAGCCTCTGGAGGAGCTGGGGTTACAGGTGTGTGCCACCAGGCCTGGCTAATTTTTGTATTTTTAGTAGAGACAGGGTTTCACCATGTTGGCCAGTTTGGTCTTGAACTCCTGACCTCAGGTGCTCCACCCGCTTTGGCCTCTCAGAGTGCTGGATTACAGGCATGAGCCACTGCACCCGGCTTATATAAATGTTTGAATCAGGATTCAAACATTGTCCTAAATTGCATTCAATTGATATATTTCTTTAGTGTCTTGTATGATTTCATCTCTTATTCCTCCTTTGTAATTTATTTGTTGAAGAAAATAGGTCATTTTACCCAAAATTCTGGATTTTGCTGATTGCATTGCTAGGGTTTTATTTTTATTTCTCTAACCTCTCTAGGTTCTGAAAACTGGTAGTAAGATCTAGAAGTGTGCTGAGATTCCAATTTAATTTTTTGGGCAAGAATCCTTCTTAGGTGGTGGTATGTACTTACTGTTGTATCATTTAGGTTGCACGTAACTGGTTATCTCTTATTGTAATATTAAAGTTGATCTGTGGGTCTAGATTCTTAGCCTGACCCATCTGTTTAAAAATCCCTCATAAGGTTCCCCTTAATGATTTTAGTAGTCATTGATTTTGGCATAGCTCCATGTTTGTTGTTGTTGTTGGTTTGTTTTTTTGAGATGGCAGTTCGCTCTGTTGCCCAGGCTGGAGTGCAGTGGTGCAGTCTCGGCTCACTGCAACCTCCACCTCCCAGGTTCAAGTAATTCTTATGCCTCAGCCTCCTGAGTAGCTGAGACTACAGGCACACACCACCTGAGACTACAGGCACACACCACCATGCCCAGCTAATTTTTGTATTTTTAGTAGAGATGGGGTTTCACCTTGTTGGCCAGGCTGGTCTTGAACTCCGCAAGTGATCTGCCTGCCTTGGCCTTCCAAAGTGCTGGGATTACAGGCATAAGCAAACATGCCTGGCCACTCCATGTTTTCACTGGGGGTTACACTATAGCAGTTTCGTATTATTTATAATTTAGCTCAAATACTTTTTTTTTTTTTTTTTAAAGATGGGGTTTCACCATGATGGCCAGGCTGGTCTTGAACTCCTGACCTCAGGTGATCCACCCACCTTGGCCTCCCAAGGTGCTAGGATTACAGGTGTGAGCCACCTCGCCCGGCCTAGCTTAAATACTTCTATAGAAAAAATTAGCTCATAAATTAGCTCAAATACTTCTATAGAAAAAATTTCCCCTCTTCAAATATTTGGTTACTCTGAGATATACTGTACAGGAAAGACAAATGCCTGATTCCTTCCTTTTACCTACTAGCTTTCAGAATAATGAGTTGATCCTCCAGCATCTTCTAAAGGTGACTAATTAGTGTAGAAAATTTTTTTGTATTAGTATGAACTCATAGATGTTAACATATTCAGTGTATTTCAGGCTATTGAAATTTTTCATTTTTTTGCTCAAATCATCCCATCTTTGGTCAGTAGGAGCCAGTTTGGTTCCTTGGTCATTTTGAATGACCCTAGTACCCTGGTATTCTTTTATTTAGTTATTTATTTAATAAAGTTTTGCATTTTGATATAAGATGTCTTAGACTCCCAGATTTTTTTTTTTTTTTTTTTTTTTTTTTTTTTTTTTTTTTTTGTTTTAAGTAGCAATCTTTTGAACTGGGGGATAGCGGTGTCTTGGTAACACACACCTGACCAAAAGGACACCCAGTATAAACAGCATGTCCTGTCAA
>CAUYQU010003548.1:0-33889 GCA_963574635.1 Cheracebus regulus | reverse complement strand
GGGTATCCCTAATCTCTTAAACCTCCTACTAACACAGTAGTCTTTTCACCATGCAATCCGTGTAGGAAGTGGGTTAGTCATTTAGGACCTGATGTTTTCTAACTCCTACTTGCCTCCCTTCTAGATTAGTGTTCTGTTTACATTCCCATGGATGTCACTCACAGCACCCTTTTCCTCTCACATTGCCAGGATGCTGGCTTCCCTAACAAGAGGCTGTTTCCTTGGGCTTCTGTGAGGACCGGAACACTTCTGGTAGCAATCCATGCCCTTTCCTTGTGACTCCAGAGTTCCCAGATAGAAGTGGTTGGATGGAGCCAGGAACAGCAGATAATTCCGGCTGAGGGGTGACCCATAGCATCGTTCCACCAGCCTCCAGCAATGGTGGGTATGGGCTTGAACTTCCAACTTCAGTCTAAGCCGACTGAGCAGAGGGCAATGAGAGGGCTTGCATACCTGCCATTCCTTCCATGCCCGTAAAGGTCCCTAAAATATCATTGTTAGCCCCAAACTGTATGAGACCCTCCCTCCTAGTGTGACCCTTGCAACTGTCACAACATGATTAATCTAAATTCTTATATAAGCACCTTGAGGCCAGGGATGTCTCTAGATGATCTTTGTATAAGTCATTGCATGAAGAAATGTTCAAGCTATTCTCTTGCCTCAGCCTCCCAAATAGCTGGGATAACAGTCATGTGCCACCATACCTGGCTAATTTTTGTATTTTTAGTAGATGTGGGGTTTCACCATGTTGCTGAGACTGATCATGAACCTAAACTAGTTTCAAAATGAGCATATCAAAGTTGATTTTCACTAGAATGCAGTTATTTCTTCACATTAGTAAAGCAAAAAGCAAGACCCAGGTTTCATATACACTTCATATTTTCCTCTTTTGCTAGCACTAAATAGACTTCATCTGAATTTTCCATTTCATGAGTAACATCAACTCTCCACTGCTGTCTGCAGAGCCAATTATTTTTTCAGGATCAAGCTCTCTTGGTTTGTCTGCAGCACCTCTTTCCCTTTTTGATTTTAGGTCATCAGACTGTCAGATATTCTTCTTCTACCAACTTTTTCTTTACCAGCTTTTTGAGAATTAAGAAATGCTTCAAATAACTCTGGACAAGCTAAATTCCTTCAGGTTCCCAAGTATTGTCAGCATCTATAAATCCCTTCCACGTCAGGAAATGCTCTACCTTCCCATTCACTGCACACTGATCCAGTACTTTTTCTGCTACACATTCTTCAGGCTCTTCCTCGACTTTTTTATTCTTTGTTTTTCATTCTTTGCTCACCACCTCACACTGCTATGGGTGGAAGATTCTGCAGTGTCTGCAGCCCTGCATGCCTCAAGCTCAAGCAGCATCTCAGGGGCTAAATTTAAATTTTAAAAAGATCACACTGTCCTTGGTGTGGAAACAGAGAAGGAGGGTTCAAAGTAGAGGCAGGAAGACCAGACACTGTTGTAAGCATCCAAGTGAAACAGGGTAACTTGAATCAACCCTGAAAGCCTAAAGTAACAAGACAATGGGGCAGATATGGAAGATATTAAGAAGTTGACTTGCTTAAAAACTGGTTTTGGAGGGAGAGGGAGAATTTAATGATTTCCATATTTTTGATTTAATAATAAAGAGTGAGGTAGAAAACTAGGAAGAACAAGAGTGGGCAGAGGACAGAGAGGGATGAGTTCAGGTTTGGTTGTTTTGACAGAGGTGCTTTAGGTCGTCTCAAATGTGGGTTCAAAATATACATGGGGATCCCAGAACCCACCTTTTGTATAAGGTGGAACCTGCAGGTCACATCTTCTATGATTGTTGTTTTGTTTTTGAGACCGAGTCTTGCTCTGTCGCCCAGGCTGGAGTGCAGTGGTGTGGGATCTCAGCTCACTGCAACCTCCACCTCCTCCAAGGTTCAAATGATTCTCATGCCTCAGCCTCCCAAGTAGCTGGGATTACAAGAACACGCCATCATGCCCAGCTAATTTTTTAATTTTTAGTAGATACGGGGTTTTGCCATGTTGGCCAGGCTGGTCTCAGGTCTTAGGCGATTCGCCCACCTCTGCCTCCCAATGTGTATCAGCATTACAGGCATGAGCCACCATGAGTGGCCTTGATTTTTCTTTTTTCCTCCCAAGATGGAGGCTCACTCTGTGGCCCAGGCTGGAGTGCAGTGGCTCAATCTTGGTTCACTGCAAACTCTGCCTCCCAGGTTCAAATAATTCTCCTGCCTCAGCTTCCCGAGGAGCTGGAACTACAGGCGCCTACCACCACGCCTGGCTAACTTTTTTGTATTTTTAGTAGAGACGGGGTTTCACTATGTTGGTGAGGCTGGTCTCAAACTCCTGACCTCAGGTGATCCACCTGCCTCAGCCTCTCAAAGTGCTGGGATTACAGGCATGAGCCACGGCGCCCAGCCCTTGATTAATTTTTAAAAGTTTTATTATTTGGTTTTAATCTCATTTATGTATGAAAATGAAGCTTAGAAGAGTTTCAATGATTTACTGGAGGACTTAAAATGTTAGAAAAAAGTTTTATTATTAAGAGAATTTAAAAGAAGACACTGATAGAAAATGAAAAGAAATTATGAACCCTTTCAAAACCTTTCAATTTAATGTTCTAATTCTTCATTTCCTTGATACAACTCTGTAGTACAGTTACAATTTTTCCTTTTCATGAATAGGAAGAAAAATGATAGTAGTGGAGACTGTCCTGAGGAATACTTTTGAGATTAGTGGACAGGTGTTCAATGAGTAAGTCAGGTATACCTAAAGAAACACTGAATACACGTCTACATATCAGTCAGTACCTCATACCATGAACAGTTACTCAGAATAGTTTTCTCTTTCCTATTTGGCCGTACTACAATGATCTACCTAAAATACAAATGTCACAACTTCAGTGATTTTTCACTGCCCACAATTAACGCACTGTTTCATAGACTACGTTCCACCCATTATACACTGCCTATGGATGTTTAATAGTCACTATAAATAAATAATGAACAGGTGTGGTGGCTCATGCCTATAATCCCAGCACTTTGGGATACTGAGGCAGGGGAATCACTTGAGCCAGGAATTTTGAGACCAGCCTGGGCAACAGAGTGAGACCTTTTCACTACAAAAAACTGGGCGGGGGGGGGGGGGGGGAAAATTAGCAAGGTACAGTGGTACATGCCTGTAGTCCCAGCTATTTAGAGGCTGAGGTGGGAGGACTGTGTTGAGCCCAGAAGGTTGAGGCTGCAGTGAGCCAAGATCATGCCACTGCACTCCAGGCCAAGCCCTTGTCTTCAAAAAACAAAAAAAATTAAAAAAAAAAAATGTGTTGAACAAACACGAAGTACAAAGTATACTAATACAGTGGATAAATGCTATTCCAGCTCTGATCCACTGACCGCCAGGATCAGTATAACACTACAGATGGAACTCAAGAATCTGTCATAACATGCTATCCAGTCGACTGTTCTGAATGTGAGTTTTATTATGATTATTACTATTGAGATGTCGTTTCACTCTTGTTGCCCAGGCTGCAGTGCAATGGTGCGATCTCGGCTCACCGCAACCTCTGCCTCCGGGGTTCAAGCGATTCTCTTGCCTCAGCCTCCCAAGTAGCTGAGATTATAAGCATGCAGCACCACGTCCAGCTAATTTTGTATTTTCAGTAGAGATGAGGTTTCTCCATGTTGGTCAGGATAGTATCAAATTTCTGACGTCAGATGATTTGCCCGCCTCGGCCTCCCAAATTATTGGGATTACAGGCATGAGCCACCACATCTGGCCAAATGTGAAACTTTCAGAAATACTATTCCAGAGGGTAAAAATAATGAGGGGACCTAATTTCTTCTCTCTTAGGGATCTTACCCAAAAGGTATTGCAAGCAACAGTTGTGTGGCTGGAATTCTTAAACCCTCTCAAAGCATGCTGTGTGAATAAAAGGGACAGTGTTCAGATTTCGGACTCCAACAGACCATCTAGCCATGGAACCTATAGCCCTTTTAAAAGAGGTACTTTCAATGTTGTGAGTTCAGTATATTTATGTGCTAGTATATAAATGTCCTTTAAACAAAAATGAAGTTTTTATCTCTAGATAAAAAGAACTGGAGTCACACTTAACTTACAGCATTTAGACAAGGCCTTCACTTTAAGTTGACATGACAGAATTTTTAATTTACAAAACAAATTAATATATAGCATACATTCACTTTACCTATTCAAAAAAGCTAAATTTAAGAAATTGAAAAGTTGAAAAATAAGAGGTAGTAGTACCCACTGAGTGATATTCTGGCATTTTATTAAATATTCTACATTAGAAGATTATAGGGAAAAGGGAAGTGAATTCTAAGAGAACAAACGTAGAGAAGGCAACCCTATGGTCCTGGGAAAAGACAAAAATGGAAGGAAAAATATATTCAAAGTGTATTTTAAAAATTGTTAGACATGCATCACTAACAATAAACAAAAGGGAATTATTTGTGGTGCCATCAAAAGAGAAGGGAGGCCAGGCATGGTGGCTCATGCCTATAATCCCAGCACTTTGGGAGGCCGAGGCAGGTGGATCACGAGGTCAGGCGTTCAAGACTAGCGTGGCCAAGATGATGAAACCCCGTCTCTATTAAAAATACAAAAATTAGCCAGGCGTGGTGGGGGGCACCTGTAATTCCAGCTACTGGGGAAGGTGAGGCAGAGAAGTGCTTGCAGTGAGCTGAGATCAATCCATAAACTATGGAAGGTAGCAGTATCCTTTACTGCAGTGTTTTCAAATTTGACATGCACCAAAATCTCCTGTAGAGCTTCTTACAACACAGAAAACGAGGTCTCATTCCCCAACGTTTTTGATTGAGTACGTCTGGGTTGGGGCTTGAGAATCTGCATTTCTAACAAATTCCCAGGTGACGCTTATGCTTCTGGTCTGGAGCACATACCTTGAAAACCATTGCTCTAATAGAGTCAGTAGTCACAAGGCCGAAACTAAGGGAAAAATAGTACCTCCCTGTGTAGGTTTTCAGGACACAACATTAGTTACAAGTTTTGTCACCTGCTCAAACAACCAGGTTATGTATCAATCCTCAAGGGCTTTAACTGACAAAATTAGGAGTTGGAGGACATTTCTTTCTAAGGATGAACCCAACACCTAAAAAAAGTTTTGAAAAAGCCAGTTATTTGCCTATTTAAGGATGGTTTTAGAATCCACTGTTATGGGACTGGATCTGCTTAGCTTATTTGAATTTTTTTTTAAAAGATGGAATCTTGCATTGTCACCTGGGCTGGAGTGCAATGGTGTGATTTCGGCTCACTGCAACCTCCGCCTCCCGGGTTCAAGCAAATTCTCTTGTCTCAGCCTTCCAAGTAGCTGGGATTACAGGACTCCCCCCACCACACCCAGTTTGTATTTTTAGTAGAGATGGGGTTTCACTATGTTGGCCAGGCTGGTCTTGAACTCCTGACCTCGTGATCAACCCTCCTTGGCCTTCCAAAGTGCTGGGATTACAGGTGTGAGCCACTGTGCCTGGTTGGTTTTTTTTTTTTTTTGAAACGGAGTCTCACTCTGTCTCCCAGGCTCAAGTGCAGTGGTGTGATCTCGGCTCACTACAACTGCCACCTCCTGGGTTCAAGCACTTCTCTGCCTCAGCCTTCTGAGTTGCTGAGATTACAGGCACCCACCACCACACCTGGCTAATTTTTGTATTTTTAGTAGAGATGGGGTTTCACCATGTTGGCCAGGCTGGTCTTAAACTCCTGACTTTGTGATCCACCTGCCTCGGCCTCCCAAAGTGCTGGGATTGCAGGCGTGAACCACTGTGCCTGGGCTATTTGAGTTTTAATGCCAATATCCTTGGACTAACTTGAAAATGAATAATATAAATTTGAAATTTCTGCCTGTAGTACAATTCAAAATAAGAGTCTCTAAATTTTTTTATTCCTTATGTTAAAATAATACATAATCTCATTTCAGCTGTTTTTTCACCCAATTACGAAAAAACAGTCATAAAAAAGAATTCATTTAGCAAAAGTATTATTTGTAGATATCAGCCACTTATTAAAAACATATTTCTATTAAGATTGTTCTTACATTCTTAGATTTAGAAACATCTGATATCTGGACCCAGCTGAGTTTTTATTTTACAGATCAAAATATGGATGAAAGTACATCGTAGTAATTAATGAAGCCGTTCTAATTTAGCTTGAAGAGATTTAAAATTCCCAGTGATGGCTTGTACTGCTACCGAGGAGCTCATAGACTGGAGCTCAACCAGGTAACCACAAACAGCATCCAGGCAGAGATTTGTAAATCTTCTCCTATAAAGAAAAAGACATATGATTAATTGTACATTTATAAACATTTCCTCATACAGGACTTCTTCCTCATCAACTTCTGGCAACTTTAATTCTCACAGAAGTGGAAGGACCATGTGATTAAGTAAATAAGAAATAAGAAAATTTAGAAGGTAGGTGGGTTCCATTTGAAGATTTTTACAATGAGAAGAAAGCAGTAAGAGATGATTCCTGCTAGTATTCTTTTTCAAAGAATATCCCTTAAATGGCCAATAATATCACAAAGACATAATTGAAACGTCTTGGTCCTAGGTCATTAACCTAAAGCAGAAGAAATGAATACATTATTTATGTTCAGTTGTAGAAAGGATTTAGGAGAAGGGTTGAAAATGGAAAAAAAACTCCTATTTTTCATACATGCTGATCAATATCATTCAAATAGTTATTGCTAATATACACAAGAGCTTAAATTTCCTATACTTCTTTGTAATTCCCATGTCTTTCCATTTTCTCTTCAAATTTTTTACCCAGATATTTATTAAAAGCATTTAAAACCCTTTGCTAGTCCAATATTTAATTTCTAAGTACCTTTCACAATTTAAAACTTGGCTGGGATTCTCAACATATCTTGTCAATAATACATGTATACCATCCAAAAGGTGTAGGGGCTTCTTCATTCTGTTCCAGAATGGATCCTGTAAGTAAATATACAGAATGAAATGTGAGGCAAATTGTGTCAACTGATTTTTTAAATCATTTATGCTAAAGCAGTCATTAGGTCCATGCAAAACTTACTGCTATTAAAAAGCATTTAATATAACATGGCACCTAAATTACATATCTGATTATGGTTAATATTTCAAACAACATTAAAAACTTAGTAATTAGCAGCACTGTGATATTACTTAGGAAGAATATTTGATGTATCAATCTACTTTGCAGAGTATGTAAATGTCCTGTTTAGGAATCTGAGGTAAGAGAAAAATCTTTCTATGAATTGTGACACCACTTTTACTTTGAACCTATGCGGATTTAGTCTGACATCATAAAGAGACTAAACTAGCAGTCACAGAAATTTAATTCTAGTTCTGCCTTCACCAGTTACTAGCAGTGTAACTTCAGCAAGTTATTTAACATCTCTGCTCTTGTCTTTTTGCAATATAAGATGGAGATACTATAGTTACTTACTCATTTCCATCACAGGCTAATGTTGTAAAGAACTATATGATGCTACTATAAAAGACACAATCTACTTTGACAAGTTTTTATTCAGATCTTTTATCCTTAGCATAAAAAAATACAAAACATATAGTCTGATAAGACTTAGCATGGTGAGAAGGATCTTTAAGCGCTGATATTTTAGATGAGGTTATAGTAAATAAAAACAATGTAATTTTGTTCTTTTAAAATAAATGATGATTCTTAATGTAATGAGTTTAGCCCACACCTTGGTTTAGCCTATCCCACCAAGAGTAAAGCAATATAATTATGTTTATAAATATTCAAAAATAGTATTTCATTTTTATCATGATATATAGGAAAGCAACTCTCATTATCAGTTTTAAAAGTCCAAAGCATAACTTCCAAGACTCAACCAAGTGTAATTAGACTAAATGATAAGATACAAGCATGCAGTCAAAATATCCCACCTATATCTACAAAGTTACTTTAATTAAAGAAAATAATTTTAAGTTATTTAATATTTTCCTTACCCGTGATTTAAACAACTGATCATAAACTTCTAGTAGTCTAGGTAATGGTACTCCAATTTCATTCATTGTCTGTATTACGAAGCCCACATCCCAGTTCAAAGTACAAACCTGCTGTTCTAAGAACTGTACAATAAAATCTGGGAAGAAAAAAATAACGGAAATTTGGATTTTTAGCTCTTGATACTAAAAGGCAGGTCTTATTCATAACTGAGTAGTTTCTAGGGGGATAGCTTCTGAAACCCAATTGTAATTTTTTGGGGCAGGGTTTTTTTTTGTTTTTGTTTTTTTGTTGCTCAGGTTGGAAATAGTGGCTATTCATAGGAACAACTACAGTGCACTATAGCCTAGAACTCCTGAGCTCAAACAATCCTCCCACTTCAACTTTCTAAGTAAGCTGGGGCTATAAGTGTGCACCATCACTCTCAGCTTCAAAACATTTTTTAAAAAAATAAAAGTAAGACATATGCCAGAACAGCAAGTCTAAAGTAGATCAGCGGCTCCCTAGGGCTGGAGGGCGTGAAGGATGGGAGGTGACAACTAATGAGCACAGAGTTTCTTTCTGGGATGACGAAAAATGTCCTAGAAACGAATTGTGGTCATGGCTGCACAATTCTGTGAGAATGCTAAAACCATTAAATTACACACTTTAAAGAAGAAAAAAAAACTACAATATTTTAGAGAACCTAGAACATACAGAAAGATACAAGAAGAAAAGGTTCATAATCCCACTATTTAAGAGAACTCATTGATAACATTTTTTTAGCATTGGTATTTTAAAAAAATGTTTCCTCAATTTAACAGCTTTTCATAAAAGGGCAACTGCATCCTGATATCAGAAATATTAAATGTGTTTTTAAATGCCCAACCCCCAGATTTATTTATTTTGACAGTTCTAATTGTGGCCTCATTCTTACTTTTTATTGCCTGTCTTATAAACAGTAACAATCAAATTTACAGTTATGGCCAGGCGTGGTGACTTGCACCTGTAATCCCAGCACTTTGGGAGGCTTAAGGTGGGCAGATCACCTGAGGTCTGGAGTTTGAGACCAGCCTGACCAACATGGTGAAACCCTGTCTCTACTAAAGATACAAAAAAATTAGCTGGGCATGGCTAATTCAAGAACAGCTTGTGCAATATCATAAGATTCCCTCTCTGTCAAAAGAAATATATATGTATGTATGTATGTGTAAAACCTACCAATCCTCCTGCCTCAGCCTGATTAGCTAGGACTACAGGCATGTGCTACCATGCCTAACTAATCTTAATTATTTTAGAGACGGGGTTTTGCTATGCCCAGGTTGGTCTTAAACTCCTGGCTTGAAGCAATCTTCCTACCTTTGCCTCTTAACTTAACTCAAAAACTCAGAAAAGTGTTGAGATTACAGGTGTGAGCTACCATGCAAAGCCCACATGATTATTTCTAAATTAAAATAGAAATTCCTCAAAAGAACTATGTACAATACAGTGTTATTTATTTATTGAAATGGGGTCTCACTCTGTCACTGAGGTTGGAGTGTAGTGGTGTGATCTCAGTTCACTGCAACTCTCACCTCCCAGGCTCAAGTGATCCTCCCATCCTAGCTTCTCGAGTAGCTGGACCACAGGTGCATGCCACCATACCTGGCTAATTTTCGTATATTTTGTAGAGACAGGGTTTTGCCATGTTGCCAAGGCTGGTCTCGAACTCCTGAGCTCAAGCAATTCACCTGCCTTTGCTTTCCAAAGTGCTGGGATTATACCTGTGAGCCACTGGGCCTGGACACAATGCAGTGTTTTTTAAAACTATTAAAAGTATCAGTTTCACATACTTATAAACATTTATATAAAGTAAGTATTTGCTCTTTTACTTCTCTTTAAGATCAATAAAATGGTATGGAAAGGGAATTACTTCAATACTATACCTATAAGAAGTAAGGGTATGAATATAATGGTTTTATTTCTGACTATGTACGGAGGGCATAGATCCTAAATCAGAAATAGTCTGTAAACAAGTTTGAATGCTCATTAAAAAAAAAAAAATTAGGCAGGGCATGGTGGCAAATGCTTGTAATCCCAGCACCTTGGGAGACCAAGGTGGGTGGATCACCTGAGGCCAGGAGTTTGAGGCCAGCCTGGACAACATGGGGAAACCCTATCTCTACTAAAAAAATAAATAAATAAAAATTAGCTGGGAGTGGTGTTGCATGCCTGTAATCCCAGTTACTTGGGAGGCTGAGGCAGGAGAAATTGCTTGAGCCTGGGAGGTAGAAGCTGCAGTGAGCCAAGACTGCACCACTCCACTCCAGCTCAGGTGACAAAGCAAGCCTCTGTCTCAAAGAAAAAAAAAAAGTTGTATGTAAGGATTTTCATGTTCCTCAATATTTTTAAGTAACACAAAAGTACTTAATATTTTACTTCATGGATGTATTTATGTTGCTTCTATTGTTTTACCACTGAGGAAAACACTGTAGGTTGGCAAATAGCTCATAATAATTAGCTACCTATATAACAATTATAGCCACCACATCTGGGATTCAAATAACTAAGTTTTGACATAATTATTTGCTATTTTAAAGAAAAAAAGGCCATCAATATAAAAAAAAAAACCAAAAAACAGTTGACTCAATCACAGATTTCCTATGCACAAAAACATCAACCGTTTTCTTTTCTCTTCAGAAACTTGTATAGGGTTATCAACAATGTAATCATAGTTTGTCAGTCCACGCAATCCTAAGATAGATATATAAACCTAGAAAGTTAGTCATAAAAAGTTTCATACTCAACTCTTCATTAACAAATTTTGCCATTTTTTGGAAGTGTTTTTGGAGAGGTAGAGTTAAACTGCTGAACTAAATAGCAACTATTTTACTCGAAAGATCATTATTTGTCCATGCCAATGGAGAAAACCATCAAAACAGAAAATACTTGACTGCACCTAAGATCACAGCTTACCTAAAGGAAAGAAGCGTGGTGTGCCAGCATAAATTTTGCCAAGGAGGACAATCTTGAGACTAAGAGCATGCATTCTATCTGAGGAGCTTAATGTCACACTGTCATTCAATTCTGTAAGAAAAAGATGTGTCATTTGAAGCCCAAATTATTTTTAATGTGAAATGTTTACATTGGCTATTGAATTCTGTTTCAAGGTTCAAAATACTTTAGAACAGATAGTCACGTTAATATGATTAGCAGATTTGGTGTTTCTGTCAGTGTCTGAGATACTCTCATGTCTTAACAGGTTACTGGTTATTAGATTATGAGGTGAGTGTCTCAGTATCCCTTAGAAGGCAACACAAGTAATACAAATTAAACAACCTTTTCACTGATATTCTCCCAAATATTCACTTGGATCATTCTCAGTATGATCATCCTCCACCATACCCAGGTACCTTCCACTTACTCTCTTCTTAGGTATACACAATTGTCATGAGCCACTAGCAGCTTGCATTATATTAGCTACTAGCAGCTTGCATTCCTCTACCAAGTCACTACATAACATATGCTGACATACTTATAACTGAACACTTACCTTTCTCTATGATATCTTGCCATAGTGTCTGCACCAATATAGGGTCTGAATAACCGGCACAGTGAATTATTGCGAGTTTACACTCTGCAAGTTTAAATGGGTCAGCAAATTCCCCATAAAGCTGTGAGAGAAAATCCCAAAATTAAACATCCAACTAGAGTTCAGCATTCAGAGATTAAGAGTGAAGCAGTCCTTGAAAATTAAAAAAATTACCAAAGATTTTATGTAAAGTTTCTAAAATATGATATAAAGATGTGATGATATATGCAGCTGGTTATAACTCCATATTTAAAAAGGTAAGGGTATGGGACAGGTGCAGTGGCTCACACCTGTAATCCTAGCACTTTGGGAGGCCGAGGCAGGTGGACCATGAGGTCAGGAGATTGAGACCATCCTGGCCAACATGGTGAAACTGTGTCTCTACTAAAATACAAAAAGAAATTAGCTGGGCGTGGTGGTGCACACCTGTAGTCCCAGCTACTTCGTGAGGAGGAGGCAGGAGAATTGCTTGAACCCGGCAGGTAGAGGTTGCAGTGAGTCAAGATTGCACCACTGCACTCCAGCCTGGTGACAGACCAACAAACCAAAAAAAAAAAAAAAAAAAAAAAAAAAAAAAAAAAAAGATAAAGAAAAAGGAAAAAAAGATGAGTATGGTAAATACAGTCAAACAGATTTTAACATGTATAGCTTTTTTCTTGCTGGGAAGAAGATGTGGCATTGACATTCTATATTTATTTATTTTAAAAAGTTTAAAAGCTGTTTTTTCAAATTTCTGTGGGTACATAGTAGATATATGTATTTATGGGGTACATGAGATGTTTTGACATAGTCATGCAATGAGAAATAAGCATGTCATGGAGAATGGGGTATCTATCCCTTAAGCATGTATCCTTTGAGTTACAAATAATCTAATTACATTCTTTAAAATATACAGTTAAGTTATTATTGACTATAGTTACCCTACTGTGCTATCAAATAGGTCTTAATTCATTCTTTCTATTTTGTTTTTCTACACATTAACCATCCCCACCTTCCCCACAAACTCCCTGCAATTGCATTTTAGGATTAGTGTTGTATAAACAATGGGTTGAAGAATCATAGGAATACTGACAAATCTCAGAGTGTTTCAAGGTACCTGAACGATGTCCAAGAATAAATGAAGAGGAAGGAACTGCACAGAAAATTACAGAGCGAGAGAGAGGCTTAGAGAGTTACGCAAAGATAAGTTCGTTTTTCCAAGGCAAGAATTGAGGCCACAAATAAGCTGTGTTTGCTTTTTTTTTTTTTCTTTTTGAGACGGGGTCTCACTCTGTCACTCAGGCTGGAATGCAATAGCACCATCTAGGCTCACCACAACTGGGCCTCCTGGGCTCAAGCAATTCTCCCACCTCAGCCTCCGTAGCTGGAACTACAAGTGCACACCACCACACTTGGCTAATTTTTTTGTTGTTGTTTGTTTTTTTTTTTAGATGGAATCTCACTCTGTTGCAGGTTCCTGCAACACAGTGGTGTGATCTCAGCTCACTGCAACCTCCAACTCCTGGGTTCAAGCAATTCTCCTGTCTCAGCCTTCCAAGTCACTGGGATTACAGGAGTGTGCCACCATGCCCAGCTAATTTTTGTATTTTTAGTAGAAACGGGGTTTCCCCATGTGACCAGGCTGGTCGCAAACTCCTTATCTCAGGTGATCTGACCTCCTCAGCCTCCCAAAGTGCTGGATTACAGGTGTGAGCCACAGTGCCTGGCCTTTTTTGGTATTTTTGTAGAAATGAGGTTTCTCCATGCTGCCCAGGCTGGAAATAAACTGGTTTTAACATAGCTCCCATGTGAGGCTGATAGGTTCTTTGTAGCTACAGACCTGGAAAGAGTAGCTTAACCTTTTCTAGGAGTTAGATGAAGGAGTGGTGATCTATCAGCCCAGTGACAAGCTGCCAAAGATGCCTTATTTGTGGAGATAAGATAATTTTCCCTATGAAACAAAAAGCAAAATGCAAAACAAAAATTTCTCAATATTAGGTGACTACTATAAAAGCTTCACTTGCTTTTTTAATTACCTTAGTTATGTCCATCAGCTCAGAATCCAACTGAGAAATTGCATCCTGTACAGAAGAATGATGGGAATACTGCCTTTGTAGCGTCTCTTGTATCTGAAGTTGGATCCTAGCAACCTAATTTGGGCAGAAAAAAGGATGTCTTAATTTTTTTATGATAAACCAACATACATTTGAAAGAATGACTCCTACTATATGACTTTAAGTTTGCTAAAATAAAAGTAATGTATAAATGAAGACTTCTATCATAATAGACTAACATCATCATAACAGAAGTCAACTAAACATAATAGATTTCACACAAAGTGTACTGTGGCAGAGCCCTTGCTGCCAACCAGTATTCGTATCTTCCATGACTATAGCCGAATGGCTAAGCTATATAGCTCAGTCTCCTTTGCAAGAGAGGTATGGCCATACAACCAAGTTCTCTTCAAAGAAATGTAAGTAGAAGTAAAGTGTGTCACGTCAGGGCTGTGGGTTTTTTTTTTGAGATGGTGTCTCACTCTGTTGTCCAGTCTGGAGTGCAATGGTGTGATCTCCGCTCACTGCAACCTCCGCCTCCCAGGTTCAAGCGATTCTCCTGCCTCAGCCTCCCAAGTAGCTGGGACTACAGGTGCGTGCCACCATGCATGGCTAATTTTTTTAATTTTTAGTAAAGATGAGGTTTCACCGTGTTTGCCAGGATGGTCTTGATCTCCTGACCTTGTGATCTGCCTGCCTCAGCCTCCCAAAGTGCTGGGATTACAGGCGTGAGCCACCTCGCCCAGCTAGCGCTGTGGTTTTTAAGAGAGTGAATGTGTTCTTTCCCTTCCTCCCTCTGCTGAAGATAAAGCAAAGGCCCTAGGGAATGGTAGTGCCAGAAAATAGAACTTGGGTTGCTAAATCAACCACATGAAGGAAAGTCAGCTGCCAATCAGAAAGACTCACTCTGGAATTTTGTGAATAAGAAACAAACTTTTGGTTGGGCATGGTGGCTTAAGCCTGTAATCCCAGCACTTTGGGAGGCCAAGGAGGGCGGATCACCTGAGGTCGGGAGTTTGAGACCAGCCTGACCAACATGGAGAAACCTGTCTCTACTAAAAACACAAAAAATTAGCCGGGCATGGTGGCACATGTACTTGGGAGGCTGAGGCAGGAGAATCGCTTGAACTGGGGAGGCAGAGGGTGCAGTGAGCTGAGATCACACCATTGCATTCCAGCCTAGGAAACAAGAGTGGGGGAAAAAAAAAAAAAAGAAAAGAAACAAATTTTTGTATTTCGACCATGGTATGTTTTTTATTCTTAGTTAAGGCATTTTAACCTACTCTACTTCATACATCTACTTATTTGCTTCCAGAATAAATGGTGAATGTGATGTAATCCACTTGCTGTTGAAACAGTTGAGAAAAACCTTTATTTATTATTATTATTATTATTGAAACTTTTTGACTTCTATAGACCTATTACTTACCAAGGGCAGAATGAAAAGTGGAATAACTATGTGGCTAGTACTCAATGTGGACACAGCTTAAGATCTTTAGCACTTACCTCCATTTTTTCTTCTAATTCATGAAGGAATTCACCATCGGCAGCTATTGATGAAATGGCAGTGGAACTTTTGGCACTAAGAATAGCCCGAGCAATGTACTCCAGTCGCTGCTGAAGTGAAATTTCTGTGCTATAAGGGAAAACCCTGATTTTTAGTCATACAATTTCTTAAGGATAGAAGATACAAATACATCAATTAGTATGTAGATTTTTATATCAAAGGCACATAAAAGGCCATTTGAAACGTGAAAAAAATCATTAGATTTAAAAAAAAGAATTGATTTTAGATTTCTAGTAAGAGAGGTTCACAATTTCAGACAACACATAAAGAAATATGTTTATATCTAAAAAGTAAATCCTATTTTAAAAGTTTTGGTATATATATTTTATTCATTCATTCATTCATTCATTCATTCATTTATTTATTTATTTTTAGACGGAGTCTCATTCTATCGCCCAGACTGGAGTGCAGTAGCACAATCTAGGCTCACTGCAACCTCCGCCTCCTGGGTTCTAGCGATTCTCCTGCCTCAGCCTCCTGAGTAGCTGGGATTACAGGTGAATACCACCACACTCAGCTAATTTTTTTTGTATTTGTAGTAGAGATGGGGTTTCAGCATGTTGGTCAGGCTCATCTCGAACTCCTGACCTTGTGATTCGCCTGCCTTGGCCTCCCAAAGTACTGGGATTACTGGCGTGAGCCACCGTGCCTGGCCAGGTCAGTATGTTAAAACTTAGATTCTTCTATAATTAAGGAAAACTGAATGTAACTACATATAGCTCAGTTTTCAATCATTCTTCACAATAAGAGTATTATGTCATACCTATGCATGTCAGCCAGTTTGGACAGTACACGAGCAGCATTACTAAAACTTCTGTTCTTCTCATAATACCGCCAGAGTAAATCCATATAACGAACTCTGTTTTGATCAACTTTGGCCATTCGGACTAGATGTGGCTCCAGAAATGGAGAAGCAACCTAGAAATTACATAGTTATTCAGAAAAATTTTCTAACCACCTACAAATAATGTTCCTGATAAGGAAAAATATAGTATTTTTTAAGTCAACTACAATTGTGCCTTGTTTTGTAAAAATAAGCAAAATTATAATCCAACACTAACAGATAAAAGAGAGGGCAAATTTTCTTATTACAAACAATTTTTGTTTTACCACAGTTAGCATACGAGTTTCTACAACAATTCTACAAAAATCAGCTGGGTGTGGTGGTGCAGGCTTATAGTTCTAGTTACTCAGGAGGCTGAAGTGGGAGAATCACCTGAATCTAGGGAGGTCGAGGCTACAGTGAGTCATTATTGTGCCATTGCACTGCACTCTAGCCTAAGTGACAGAGACCCTGTCTCAAAAACCAAAAAAGGAAATTTACTATAAAATTACAAAGTCTTAAACTTAGAGAACAAAGCTATTGATTCCTAGACACTGAGTTTGAAAGTATTATTGAAATTATTAAATGCTATGTATTCATTAAATAGATTGTGGAACACTGAGACTTAGAGTAGTAAAAGGATATATCTGAAGTCACATAGAGACTTAACAGCAGAGTTAAGATGGGCTTCAGGACTCATAAATCCAGTGATTTCTACCCCGAAATATAAACTATCCCAATCAGCTTCGAAATAACAAGAAAATTGGAGCAGTAGCCTACTTTGCCCCTTAGGAAAAGATACTGCATTACTCAGCTTTATGCTAACATCTGATATTAGGCATGAGATAAGAAAACGAATTTTTTACATCTGTGTATGTGCTCAAATCATTGAGTTATGCTCCTTAAGAATAATTAACACGACTGCAATAAAAAAAAGATTTACCTGTAGCAGCTTATCTGCAAGGTCAGCTTGTATTAGCCAATTATAAAGGGCAATACTAAAGAGCTCATCTTTGGACCGCTGTGACAATTTAAGCATTTGTTCAAACTAAAATAAAGAAAATAGTAAAAATTAGCAGTTAAAGGCTCTGTTTCTGGGCATCACAACCCTTCAGCCCTATAAACCCTGGTAAGAAATCAAGTATCCTTACATGTTAACTTCTAAGAACTACTACCTTTCCCAAGATGACTGTGCCACCATTACCATGCAGAACTTCTAAACAGTGTATTCTCAGAATGAAAATATACTATGTCCCTTACATGATGTCCTGCTTCTTCATTACTCAGCATATTTGGATCAGACGACAACACTGGAGGACCAGGTTTTTTGGGTACACTGGGAGACTGAGGAGCAGCCTTACTTTGATTTACCAGTTCTTGAAGTGTGTCTGTAATGCACTTGTAACTGTTTAATCTGAAAGAGAATGGAAAAGGAGCAATTACATTATTTAACTAGAAAGCAAATGATGGCAAGTCTGGTGACTCATGCCTGTAATGCCAGCACTAGGGAGGTCAAGGTAGGATGGCTTGAGGCCAGGAGTTGGAGACTAGCCAGGGCAACATAGTGAGACCTCCTCATCTCTACAAAAAAATACAAAAAATTGGCTGGGTGCAGTGGCTCACACCTGTAATCCCAGCACTCTGGGAGGTGAAAGCAGGCGGATTGCCAGAGGTCAGAAGTACAAGACCAGCCTGACCAACATGGTGAAACCTCATCTCTACTAAAAATACCAAAATTAGCTGGGTGTGGTAGTACGCATCTGCAGTCCCAGCTACTCAGAAGACTGAGGCAGGAGAATTGCTTGAACCTGGGAGGCAGAGGATGTGAGCTGAGATTGCGCCACTGCTCCAGCCTGGGCGACAGCAAGCCCCTGTCTCAAAAGACAAAACAAACAAACAAACAAAAATTAAACAGGCATGGTGGTATGCACCTGTAATCTCAGCTACTTGGGAGGCTGAGGCTTGAGCCCAGGAATTCAAGGCTGCCAAGTGAGCTATTATCATGCCACTGCACTCCAGCCCAGGCAACAGAATGAGGCCCTGTCTCAAAAACAAAAATATCCCAAAAACAAAACAAACAAGAACAAAAAAAAAAGAAAGCTACTGATTTATCTTACCTAATTAAAGTATACACAAGGATTACAAGATTACTTTGGAGAGTATATGTACATATTTGGCATTTAAAATAATACAAACCATATACTTTTTCAGTAAGTTTGAGAAGTGTTTGGCTAAACATAAAAGGGTAAAATTATTAAATATAGTAATAAAAAAATATGTTTTTCCCAGGTGTGGTGGCTGACACCTATAATTCCAGTGCTTTGGAAACTGAGAAGAAAGGACTGCTTGAGCCCAGGTGTTAAAGCCCAGCCTGGGAAATGTAGTGAGGCCTTGTCTCAACAGAAATTAAAAACATAAAAAAATTAGCCAAGTGTGGTGACATGTGCCTGTAGGCCCAACTACTCAGGAGGCTGAGGTGGGAGGATCACTGAATCACTTGAGCTGAAAAGGTCAAGGCTGCAGTGATCTATGATGGTGCCACTGAACTCCAGCCCAGGAGACAGAATGAGCCTTTGTCTCAAAGACAAAAACAAAACAAAAAACCTTCCACATATATTTATGTTTAAGAAAGGTTATATATTTCTTTTCTTTTCCAAGACAAAGTCTTGCTCTGATGCCCAGGCTGGAGTTCAGGGGTGCAATTTCAGCTCACTGCAACCTCTGCCTCCCAGGTAGAAGTGATTCTCCTGCCTCAGCCTCCCAAGTAGCTGGGATTACAGGTGTGTGCCACCACAGCTGGCTAATTTTTGCATTTTTAGTAGAGATGGGGTTTCACATGTTGGCCAGGCTGGTCTCAAACTCCTGACTTCGTGATCCATTCACCGCAGCCTCCCAAAGTGCTGGGATTACAGGCGTGAGCCACCACACCCAGCCTGTATTTCTTTTAATGAAATATATTTCCTTTTTAACAGTCTCAGCTAATTTGGGAATACTTAAAAATTATCCTTTAAAATGAAATCCTAGGCTGGGCAAAGTGGCTCAGGCCTACAATCCCAGCACTTTGGGAGGCTGAGGCAGGCGGATCACCTGAGGTCAGGAGTTTGAGACCAGCCTGCCCAACATGGTGAAACCCTGTCTACACTAAAAATACAAAAATATTACATAGACCTGGTGGTGCGTGCCTGTAATCCCAGCTACTAGGGAGACTGAGCGAGG
The DNA here is from genome assembly GCA_963574635.1 of Cheracebus regulus. Classification (NCBI taxonomy): domain Eukaryota; kingdom Metazoa; phylum Chordata; class Mammalia; order Primates; family Pitheciidae; genus Cheracebus; species Cheracebus regulus. Next base: position 14,725 of record CAUYQU010003548.1, on the reverse strand, counting down.
AGAATCCCTTGAACCCAGGAGGTGGAGGTTGCAGTGAGCCAAGATTACAACACTACACTCCAGCCTAGACAAGAAGAGCAAAAACTCTCTCTCAAAAAATAAAAATAAAAGAAAAAGAAAAAGATTAAAATGAAATACTAATCATCATCCAGAACCAAAAATTTGAGAAAAAAAATAGCTAGTTTTGTTTTCAAGTAATCCCATTTAAAAAAATTAATAAATCTCAGAAGAATCACAGAGGCAAGTTAAAAAACATTTATAAGCATTTAAGAATTCTCATCAGAATAACATTTTACCTCTAGGCTAAGAAGTACAACCTATGAGCAGGGCATGGTGGCTCATGCCCGTAATCCCAACACTTTAGCAGGCTGAGGCAGGTGGATCACTTGAGGTCAGGAGTTCGAAATGAGCCTAGCCAACATGGTGAAATCCTATCTCTACTAAAACTACAAAAATTAGCCAGCCATGGTGGTGTGCACCTGTAATCTCAGCTACTCGGCTGAAGTGGGAAAACTGTTTGAACCTAGGTGAAGGAGGTTGCAGTGAGATCACACCACTGCACTCCAGCCAGGGTGACTCTCGGGAAAAAAAAAAAAAAGAATTATAACCTATAACCTTAACCTATTAGTATTATTAATATTCAGGCCTTTGATAAAATAAGAAATCACTTTTAAGTAAAAGCAAAAGGATAATTCAATCTTACAAGGGTTACAATTGAAATATGATTTGCCTAATACTATCAATCAAACCTTTACACAAAGAGGCTGGACGCGGTGGCTGATGCCTATAATCCTGGCACTTTGCAAGACCGAGGCAGGTGGATCACTTGAGGTTAGTTCAAGACCAGCCTTACCAATGTGGGGAAACTCTATCTCTAGCAAAAATACAAAAATTAGCCAGGCGTGGTGGTACACGCCTGTAATCCCAGAAACTCAGGAGAGGAGGCTGAGGCAGGAGAATAGCTTTTATCTGGGTGGCAGAGATTGCAGTGAGCCATGATCACACCACTACACTCTGGCATGGGTGACAGAGCAAGACTCCATCTCAAAAATAAAAAACAAAACACTTTATGCAAAGAAAAGTCTGCATCCATAAAGATGACCATCTGATAAGGTAATGGAATGTACCTTTCTTGGAAGGCCTGAAGTCCAGCTATGTCTTCTTCTGGTTCTCCATGTTTATAGAAATGAAGTCCAAGACCTTGAGGATCTTTTTTCTCTGCAGCCGTAAGAGAAAGTTCCACCACACCCTCATAAAAACGCACTGATGGGAAAGAAAAGAATGAAGGAAGACCTATGACTTACTAAGTTGGACACATTTTTCCTTAGCTGGCACATAAAAATAATGATCAAGGTTATGTCTCTACTGTACAATAGCCACCCTGCTGACATAAAATATTTCTATTAAGTCTTTAGAAGAAAAAAGTCCTAACAGGCCTAAAAGGTACCTGTTAAATATATTTCTTCATTAGAAAAGGAAGATCGTATTTCAAATAACAAAAAAGAAGAGTGTTAGTTCCCTACTGGGGGGAATAACCTTGGGATTCAAAATACCTGTGCAAACAGTTATAGCCTTTAGATTATGTTAGATTTGATTTAAAGTAATTTTTTTAAAAGTAGGCAGATTATACCTTAGAACTTGAAAAATTTTAAATATCTGAAAAATAAATATAATCCAGAAAGCAATCTAAAACACAGTAATTTATCTGGACAAGAACTGAAACTTTAATGTTAAAAAATTATACATTTTGGTCAGGTGCAGTGCATACCTGTAATCCTAGCACTTTGGGAGGCCAAGGTGAGTGGATCACCTGAGGTCAGGAATTCCAGATCAGCCTGGCCAAAACGGTGAAACCATGTCTCTACTAAAAATATGAAAATTAGCTGGGCGTGGTGGCGCATCCCTGTAATCCCAGCTACCCAGGAGGCTGAGGCAGGAGAATTGTTGCAACCCAGGGAGGCGGAGGCTGCAGTGAGCTAAGAGCACACCATTGCATTCTAGCCTGGCTGACAGAGTGAGACTCCATCTCAAAAACAAAACAAAACAAAACAAAAAGTTACACATTTCAAGAGATAAAAAGAACATTATAGCTTCTGCAGGTCAGTGTAGTCATTAAATATTGCAACACAATAATACAATGATACCAAATTCCCATGTCCTTTCATGTGGCCTCTGACGTTGAAAGAAGATTTGCATCTGGAAAGAGGCTTCATTAGCTTGCTTCATTCATACACTATCACTTGTGTTTTGAGTTAAAGATATAATGAACATTTTATTTCTCACCTTGTCTATACTGAGCACAAACATTGGAAAGGTCCACTTGATTGCTGATTTTTTGATATTCTTTTAATGATTCCCTTAACATTCTTTCTTTTTCAGTCTTATTTTGAACTTGCCGGGAATGCTGAAGAAGCTCATTTGCCTAAAAGAGGAGATAACAGGAACTTAAAAAGGTATAAAATCAAGCAGACAGATGATGCTGTCAACTAAGTTTTAGTCTATGTCTAAATTTACATATTATTATTACCATTAAAAATGAAAACAAGTCTACAAACTTACTTCTTAATTTTAGGCAGAAAAGTTTTTGACCAAAAATTCCTAGCTATTCTTAATTCCTCTCACAAATATGTTAAGCAAGAGAGCTTTTGTCTGGTAATTCTCTTGCCTAGTCAATATATTATTGGGCAGCAGGCAGTCCATGTGACACTCATTTATTTATTTTTTCCACCTGTAGGAAAGGATCAATAAAAATGCCCTCATTAACTCTAATTCACCAAAAGATTTATTTAAAGTTTTAGTACTTTTCCTTAACTTCTAAGGAGATAAATTATTCCCTAATTTGTTAAATTTCCTTAATTTCTAAATTTAGTGATTTTTTTTCTTAAATTTTCACCTTTGGCTTTTAAAATATGGCCTAGAAACACTATCAAAGATTCTTTATGGGCCGGGCGCAGTAGCTCATGCCTGCAATCTCAACACTTTGTGAGGCTGAGGCAGGCCGATCACCTGAGGTCAGGAGTTCAAGACCAGCCTAGCCAACATGGTGAAACCCTGTCTCTACTAAAAATATAAAATTAGCTAGGTGTGGTGGTGCATGCCTCCCAGCTACTTGAGAGGCTGAGGCAGGAGAATCACTTGAACCTGGGAAGTGGAGGTTGCAGTGAGCTGAGATCATGCCACTGGACTCCTGCCTGGGTGATAAAGCAAGACTCAAAAAAAAAAAAAGAGATTCTTTATGAAAAACTTAAAGGAAGGTTGGGCATGATGGCTCACACCTGTAATTCCAGCACTATGGGTGGCTGAGGCAGGAGGACTGCTTGAAGCCAAGAGTTCAAGACCAGCCTGTGCAACAAATCAAAACCTGTCTTTATAAAAAACAAAAAATTAGCTGGGTGTAGCGGTGCATACCTGTAGCCCCCAGCTATATGGGAGGACTACTTGAGTTTAGGACTTAGAAGCTGCTGTGAGCTATGATCATAGCACTGCACTACAGTCTAAGCAATAGAGTGAAACCCTGTGTCAAATAAATAAATAATTTATTATCTAAATAAATAAATAAATAATTTATTATTTAAATTTATTATTTAAATAAATAAATAATTTAATTTAAAATATTTACAAAAAGAACAGCTAAGTTTAAGAGTATACATACGGTTTAAGAAACCACATATTCCAATACCTTTCTTAGATGAGGATTCTGAGGCTAGGAGAGGTAAAGAGATCTAAATGACTGAGCTCCTATATTAAGTAAAACAAGATGGTTCCTCATACCATGTTATCTCTTATAACAAACAATGAAATAGGTAATAAAGTATCATACCTTAGAACAAACTGCATCATCAGTGCTATACAGAAGTGGGCAGATATCCTGTAAATGCAGACTAATGCCATCAACAGCGGCATTATCGCTGATGTAGCAGTTGATAAGAGAAGCGATTAATGCCCCTGTGAGTTCTTTGTCCCTGATTACGAGATCTTTAAAGGTGGTGATCTTCAGCTGCTCTTGAAGTTCCTTAGGTGTATAAAAGAAAATACTTTTCTGTCACAATTACAGAAATATCATATTTCTCAAAATAATGAAATTATTTTAATAACTTAAAATAACCTAAACATTAACAGACTCTGTATCTCTGCCTCCCCGTTTCACTCGATTCTCCTGCCTCAGCCTGCAGAGTAGCTGGGATTACAGGCACAAAACAGTTTTTTACTGTTTTTAAAACGAAGAAAACACTGGGCAAGGTGGCTCACGCCTATAATCCCAGCACTTTGGGAGGCTGAGGTGGGCGGATCACCTAAAGTCAGGAGTTCGAGACCAGCCTGACCAATATGGTGAAACCCCATCTTAAAAACAAACAAACAAACAAAAAACAGTATGCGCTTAAAAGAAACAAAACCACCAATGAAAAGCCACAACTGTTCACTGGACACTACTGGAAAGAATTAGGAGATTGCCTTCTAACTTTGAAAAATGGTATTTAAGAGTCAAAAATTAAACATTTCAGAGTAATAAAATATCCATAAAAGAAAAAATGATTTTTTTACAGAATTACAGCTAATAACTGAGGAAGGAATCACAGACTTAAAATATTACTCTTTTGGCCGGGCGCAGTGACTCATGCCTGTAATCCCAGCACTTTGGGAGGCCAAGGTGGGTGGATCATCTGAAGTCAGGAGTTCAACACCAGCCTGGCCAACATGGCAAAACCCTGTCTCTACTAAAAATAGAAAAATTAGCCAGGCATAGTGGCACATGCCTGTAGTCCTAGCTACTTGGGAAGCTGAGGAAAGAGAACTGCTTGAACCTGGGAGGTGGAGGTTGTAGTGATCTTAGATTGAGCCACAGCACTCCAGCCTGGGTGACAGAATGAGACACCATCTCAAAAAAATTAAATAAATGAAATATTACCCTTTTGTAATTCTAAATGAAATAACAAATTCAAGCAATGATTATCAATGGATCATTAAAGTCTGATGGAGAATTCCACAACAGCAATATTAGAGACTTACTACCTGAATCCAGCATCCATCTTAGTATCACTAAAAAGCAGGACAACCAAACCTTTTGTGTCTTCTAACATAGTCTGATGAACAAACCACTACCTATGAAGTATTCTATTATTCCTCAAAAAAGGACCTGAACCAAATCAAGCCTATATAATAAACTTTCATTTTATACAAAATACAGGAGATAGAGGAAGAATGTCACTACAAAGAGGGTTAAAAAAAAAAAAACCCTTAGAATGTCCTTAGAATGCTGGACATTCTACTGGATTTCTACAAGGAAACAAGCAAGGAAAAGAAAAAGAGAAGGAAAGCCTGCTTTAGATTGAAACAGATGAAAGAGAAATGACAAATTCCATGAGTGAACCAACTAAACTGTTTAGATCCTGACTTGATTGAACCAATCTGTAAAAAAAACATCTTTAAGACAGAGAAGTTTCATCATTTTAAATGCTAATCAAATATTGATAGTTAATTTTGGCAACTATCCAGCCTGGAGATACAGTGAAACCTCATCTTTACAAAAAAATACAAAAATTAGCTAGGCGTAGTGGTACGTGCCTATAGTCTCAACTACTCGGGAGGCTGAAGTCGGAGAATTACTGGAGCCCAGGGAGGTCAAGGCTACATTGAGCCGTGATCACGCCACTTCACTCCAGCTTGGGTGACAGAGTGAGACTCTGTCTCAAAAAAAATTGGTAACTGTGATAATGACATTGTTGTTATCCAAGGAACTGTCTTACCTGTTTTTTGTTTTAGAAATACAATATATTGAAAATGCTGAATGAGTCAAATGTATGTGGGAGTTACAGTTTTTGCTCTACTTTCGTATATGTTTAGAAATGTTCACAATTAAACAAAAGGAAAGAATACATTTTCTCTATATATCATATCTAACATTTAGATTAATGTTGATTATCCTTATCCTTAGAAAGGATTCAAATGTGAGCCAGGCAAGGTGGCTCACACCTGTAATCCCAGCACTTTGGGAGGCCAAGGCGGGTAGTTCACAAGGTCAAGAGATCAAGATCATCTTGGCCAACATGGCAAAACTCCATCTCTACTTAAAATACAAAAATTTAGCTGGGCGTGGTGGCACGCGCCTGTAGTTCTAGCTACTCTGGGAGGATGAGGCAGAAGATTTGCTTGAACCTGGGAGGCAGAGGTTGCAGTGAGCTCAGATCATGTCACTGCACTCCAGTTTGGAGACACTGCAAGACTCTGTCTCAAAAATAAACAAAAAAACAAGAAAGGATTCAAATGTAAACAGCAAAAGAAATGTGAACCATTCATTTCCTACAGTGATAAACATCTTCCTTTAAAGCAGGAGTGTTCTTTTTTTTTTTTTTTTTTTTGTGAGACAGGGTCTCATCCTGGGGCATGCAGTGGCACAATCATGGCTAACCAGAGCCTTGACCTCCCAGGCTCAAGTACTCCTCCCTGCTCAGCCTCCCAAGTAGCTGGAGCTACAGGCATGTGCCACCACACCTGACTAATTTATTTTTTATTTGTAGTAGAGATGGGGTCTTGCCATTTTGCCCAGGATAGTCTTGAACTCCTGGGTTCAAATGATCCTCCTGCCTTGGCCTCCCAGTGTTGGGATTGCAGGCATGAGGCATGGTGCCCAGCCAAGAGTATTTAATTTAGGCTGTTGGGTCCTGTGAAACTATATTCGAAAGTCTGTGTGTCTGTGTCAATATGCATTTAAGGGTAGTGAGAAATTACTTGTATCAGATTCTCAGAAGGATCTGTAGCCCAAATAAAGGTTACAGTCCACTGTTTTAAAAAAATATGTTTTATAAAGTAAGATTTCATTCACAGACACCTATAAAGTTCTCATACACTGGAAAAACCTGTGGCTTTGAACAAATAGGCTCCTCAATATACTATACTTTTGTGCAATTTTCCTGTAACATAACCTAAATGCTTCCCAAAATAATTGCCTCCCAAAGCCAAAATACTCATGCAAAAAAATCCAAACATAGTATTAATAGTATAATCATAAAAAAGTTTAAAAACCTTACCTTCTGAAGTTCTGCCACAATGACAGTGAATTGATGTTCACAAAGAAGTTTCCATAAAGCCAGTGCCTGGTATGATTTTCGAACCAACTGCTGAATTGCCTGAAGTGAACTCTTTTCACTTAGTTGGGCCTCTAATGAGAAAACAAAACTAATAAACTATTATAAAATAACATAGGGTAACTTGCTTTATTTCAAATAAAAACTATAGTTAAGGTTGAAATCTCCATTGTTTTTCTCCCAGCCTCCATCATAGACAACCATGATTATCAGTAGTATTTATGTTTTTATCTTCTCCATGTACATATATATATGCTTCTGTGTTTGTGTATGTACACATAAACCATAAAAATATTGCTTTATTTTTTAACAAATATACCATCGCTTTTTCTACTCAGTTATATGTTCACAGGCTATCTGCATTGATAAATATAAATCTAGTATATTTATTTTCATTGCTGAGTGTTCCATCATGTAAGCATACCACAATTTAGCCCATTTTCCACTTGGAGGACATTAGACTGTTTCCAGTGTTTTGATACTAAAACAATGATGCAATAAACATTCTTAAACAACATCTCCTCAAAAGTATAGTCAAGTTAGGCTAGGACTGAGTTTCTTAAACCCTAGATCAACATGCACTGGTGAGTCATGAAATCAATTTAGCCATTATAGCTTTTCCCTTACCCCTCAAATATAGGAAGTAGAAAAAAATTTTAAAAAGAAAGAAATAAGAGAGTATAAAACAGGTAGAATTATTTCAGGAAAATCGATTTCTGTTTGTATGTATGGTTTTAAACATCTGAGTTATAATGTAAAACGTATTTCTTTCTTTCTTTTTTCTTTTTTGAGATGGAGTCTCGCTCTGTCACCCCCGATGGAGTGGAGTGGTATGATCTCAGCTCACTGCAACCTCTGCCTCCCAGGTTCAAGTGATTCTCCTGCCTTGGCTTTCTGAGCAGCTGGGATGACAGGCATGTCCACCATGTCCAGCAAATTTTGTATTTTTAGTAGAGACGAAATTTCACCATGTTGGCCAGGCTGGTCTTAAACTCCTGACCTCAAATGATCTGCCTGCCTTGGCCTCCCAAAGTGCTGGGACTACAGGTGTCAGCCGCTGCACCCAGCCATGTAAGATATGTTTCTAACTGTTGGAAAAAGTTTGAAAAAAACTCCTCTAAGGATATATACCTAGAAATGACAGTGTCACCTTTAAGATTATATGTTTAGCTTTTACCAGATATGATCAAATTGCTCTCCAAAGCAGTTGTTTCAGTATAAACTGCCAGCAATTCAAATACTCCTATTTGTACAAATTCTCACCAATGTTTAGTAATGTCAATCTCAAAGCCATACTGAAATATCATTAGTGGATCAGAAAAAAAATTTGCAAAATGGTGGCTGGGCACAGTGGCTCATGGCTGTAATTCCAGTACTTTGAGAGGCCGAGGTGGGCAGATCACTTGAGGCCAGGAGTTCAAGACCAGCCTGACCAACATGGCGAAACCTCATCTCTACTAAAATACAAAAATTAGCCAGGCATGGTCCACAGGCCTGTCATCCCAGTGACTCAGGTGGCTGAGGCACAATTACTGCTTGAACCCAGAAGGTGGAGGTTGCAGTGAGCAGAGATGGCACCATTTCACTTCAGCCTGGGCAACTGTGCAAGACTCTGTCTCAAAACAAAATAAAACAGAGCAAAACAAAAACAAAATTAGAGGATAGGCAAACAATTTCAACTTTTTTTAAAAAAGAAGAAAAAATTTAAAAGATAACAAAAAAGAATCTGCAAAACGATGAATAGAAATCTAGGGTCCCGAGAAGGAAAGAAAGCTTGGGACAAAAGTAAATGGCTGAGTCTTAAGAAAGTTCTATTGACTGGGCGGGGTGGCTCATGCATGTAATCCCAGCACTTTGGGAGGCCAAGGTGGGCGGATCGCCTAAGGTCAGGAGTTCAAGACCAGCTTGGCCAACATGGTGAAACCTTGTGTCTACTAAAAATACAAAAACTAATTGGGTGTGGTGGCGTACACCTACAACCCCAGGTATTCTCCTGTCTTCTGAGACAGGAGAATTGTTTGAACCAGGGAGGTGGAGGTTGTAGTGAGCCCAGATCACACCATTGCACTTCAGCCTGGGCAACAAGAGCAAAACTCCATCTCAAAAAGAAATAAAAATAAAATGCCATAGCTGCTATGAAACAGTATGGCAGTTCATCAAAAAATTAACAGTTCATTACAAATTGATAGAATTAATATTGTAACCACATGTTATAGCAATTCCACTTCCGGGTATATATGCAAAAGAACTGAAAGCAAGGACTTTAATTTGTATTTGTTCAACCACATTAATAGCAGCATTATTCACAATAGCCAAAAAATGGAAGTAACTCAGTATCTAACAGCAGATGAATGGATAATGGAAGTGTGGTATGTGTGCACATATACACATACACACAATAGAAATTACTCAGTCTTAAAAAGGAAGAAAATTCTAACACATGTTACAACATGGATGAACTTTGAGAGTATGCTAAGTGACATAAGCCTGTCACAAAATGAAAAATTTGATTTCATCATAATAGGGTACCCAGAGTAGTAAAATTCAGAGACAGATGGTATGGTGGTTGTCAGGGACCTGGGATAGGGTAAAAAAAATGGGGAGTTACTGTTTCTTTTTTTCTTTTTCTTTTTTTTAGAGACAGAGTCTTGCTCTGTCACCAGGCTGGAGTGCAGTGGCATGATCTTGGCTCACGGCAACCTCCACCTCCCAGGTTCAAGCGATTCTCCTGCCTCAGCCTCCTGATCAGCTGGGACTACAGGCATACGTCACCATGCCCGGCTAATTATTTGTATTTTAGTAGAGACAGGGTTTCACCATGTTGGCGAGGCTGGTCTCAAACTCCTGACCTCAGGTGACCCACCTGTCTTGGTCTCTTAAAGTGGTGGGATTATGGGCGTGAGCCATCGCATCCACTCCAGAGTGCCATTTTGGGGAAGATGAGAAAAGTTCTAGAGATGGATATTGGTAATGGGTACATAAACTGAATATACTGAATGTCACTAAACTGTACACTTAAAAATAGTAAAATGTTAAATTTTATGATATATGTATATATAGGTATTTCACCACAATAAAAAAATAATAATGAAATAAGTGTGTATCATGTTTTCTGATGGAGGAAGGAACAAAAATGTATATGCTAAACAGAGTTAGAGAAATATACAATATCCGTATTATCCTACTTTCCCAATCACACTTTTTTTTTTTGAGGTAGGGTCTCACTCTGTCACCCAGGCTGGAGTGCAGTGGCATGATCTCAGCTCACTGCAACCTCCACCTCCCAGGCACAGGTGATCCTCCCAACTCAGCCTTCCAAAGTGCTGGTATTACAGGCATGAGCCACCAACCCTGGACCCAGTCACACTGATATTTTCATTACAAATATATGTGTACAGACAAAGTACATCTTACTAAGAGAAGTCCACTGTTTCCTATTAAAGTAATACAATTTTACTGGGATCATTTACATTTAACTGATGAGAAGCAGTAATTTACCATGAAACTTCCTCTGCAGCTCCTGTTGCATTTGCTGGGGATTTCCATTTTCAGGACGCATGAATCCTATCAGCCTCTGCTGCACTTTAGCAGTACTGAAACAGAAATTGCAGAATGTGTGTTTATAACATCTTTATTGAGCTATAACACATACTTATACAGTATAATTCAAACATTTAATATGTATAATTTAAAAAAATAATTCATAAGGTTGGGCAACCATCACCATAAGGGCTGGTTGCCATGAAAAAAAAATTGACAAATTTAATAAAGAATTCTTGGAATTAAAAATATGATGACCAGAAATAATTTATGAGACAGACTAAACAGATGCTACCTAAAATGACTGAGATTAAATCAATTAAATGATTGAGAACATCAGCTGTAAATTTCCTAATCTGCAGAAGAAAAAAGATCAAGCAAAAAAAAGGGGGTAAAAGAGAAAAGGAAGGGAATTATGGAAGAGAAGAAACAAGTTAGATACAAGAGGGTTAATATGATTCTCCAAAAAGAATGGGACAGAAGAAATATAGATTGAGTATCCCTAATACAAAAATCTAACATCTGAAATGCCCCCAAATCTAAAACTTTTTGCGGATCAGCACAATGCTCAAAGGAAATGCTCACTGGAGCATTTTGAATTTCGAACTTTTGAAATAGGGATGCTCAACCAAAGTATAATCCAAATATTTCAAAGTCCAAAAAAACATGAAAGCCAAAACATTACTGGCTCTAAACAGTTCAGATGAAAGACATTCAATGTGTACCACAATACATAAAAAACAATAGAACAAAACTGACCAAAGCCAAGATTTCATCCTAAAGGCTGAGAGGTGTAAAGAAGATATACCTAAATACATCATGTTGTGATTTTGAATTTCAGTAACAAAGGGAAAAAAAGCAAAAAAAAAAATTTTTTTTCAAAGTAAACACTAAGTCACTTACAAAGGAAAGAGAATCATACAGGTAATGTACTTTTTTTTTTTTTTTCACCTACAACATTAAGATTTGGGAAGAAAATGGTGCAAAGTGTATACAAAGATCTGAGAAATGATCTATGATCTTGAAATCCCATACTCATTGGGCAATAAAAAGGAACAAAGTATTAATACATACTACAACATAAATCTCAAACATAAGTCCCCAAAATACACTAAGTAAAAGAAGCCAGACTCAAAGACCACACACTGCATGATTCTGTTTATATATCATGTCAAGAATAGGCACATCTACAGAGATAGAGCAGGTAAGAGTCTGAGGCTAAGAAGTGGGAATGGAAAGTGACTGCTAATGGACATGGGGTATGTCTGCTACATAATGGAAGTGTGCTAAAATTGGATTGTGGTGATGGTTGCAGAATTCTATAAATGTATTAAAAGTCATTGAACTGAACATTTAAAATGAGTGAATTTAGTGGTATGTAAAGTAGATCTCAAAAATTTGTTAAAATAATTTCCATACTCAATGAAACTAATGTTACAGGAATCCAGGGGTTGGTCAATATTAGGACACGTACTGATAAAATTCTATTTAAGGGGAAAATGATATGATCATCTCTGTAAAACGCACTAAACATTTGACAAATGCACTTACTGAATATGTTAAACATATTCAAGAAGGGCTGGGTGCGGGTGGCTTATGCCTATAATCCCAGCATTTTTTGAGGCCAAGACAGGAGGATCACCTAAGCCCAGGGGTGTGAGATCAATCTAGGCAACATAGTGAGACCTTGAATCTCCAAAATAGGAAATAAAAAAATTAGCTGAGCATGGTGGCATGTGCCTGTAGTCCCAGCTACTTTGGAGGCTGAGATGGGAGGATCACTTGAAGCTGAGAGGTCAAAGTTGAGATGCGCCGTGATGGTGCCACTGCACTCCAGCTTGGGCAACAGAATGAGATGCTGTCTCAAAAAAAATCAAACAAAACCAAAAAACACCTCAATAAGGCTGAATGCAGTGGTTCATGCCTGCCTGTAATCCCAGCATTCTGGGAAGCTGAGGAGGGAGCATCACTTGATGCCAAGAGTTTGAGACCAGCCTGGGCAACACAGTGAGACTATCCCTTAGAAAAAAACCAGCCAGGTGTGGCAGCACATGCCCGTAGCCTCAGCTACTCAGGAGGCTGAGTTTGAGGTTGCAGGGAACAGTGATCACACCACTGCACTCTAGTCTCAATGACAGAGCAAGATTTCCTGAGAGAGAGAGAGAGAGAGAGAGAGAGAGATTAGCTTGTGCAGAGAGGAGTAAGCAAGTAGAGCTAGAAAAGAAAAAACTATCTCTATTTGCAGAATATAGGACTGCATGTGAAAATTCAAGAAACATCAATGAAAAAAAAACCTGCTAAAAACCATAGAGATTAATAATAAAGAGAAATTAGAAGTAGATTAGAACATTTACAAATAATTGCAGATGTAACGGTAAAATTTAATGAACTGTTTAGAGTATTAACAAAAGACCACAATGTTAGAAAAAAAAAACAACTAAAAACATCTGACAAGTAAAATTCCAGATAATTTGGAGGGAGATGGATGGCAGTAGAAGGTCAGGAAATTTAATAGATTTTGTGAAATTATTAATGTTGACTGAGATGTATGTCTGTTAGAATTTAAAACTAACTAATAGAGGAAGAAAAATCCTATGTAGAATTTCTTCACTGGTGTTTAAGGTAGAGAGGACTGATCAATCTAATACAATAAGGAAATGGGAAAGGGAAGAAAGAAAACAAAAAGCACAAACTTAGGATGGGGAGAAAAAAATTAAACATTTAACTAGGCCAGATGCAGTGGCTCACGCCTATAATCCCAGCACTAAGGGAGTCTGAAGCAGGTGGATCATCTGAGGTTAGGAGTTTGAGATCAGCCTGGCCAACATGGTGAAACCCTATCTCTACTAAAAATACAGAAATTAGCCAGGCTTCGTGGTGTGGGCCTGTAGTCTCAGCTACTTGGAAGGCTGAGGCAGGAGAATCGCCTGAGCCAGGGAGTGGAGGTTGCAGTGAGCCGAGACTGCCCCACTGCACTGCAGTCTGGGTAACAGAGCGAGACTCTATCTCAAAAAAAGCCAAGCCAAACAAAACAAAAAAACACTTTTAACTAATCCCAATAAAATGGGATGGAGGGAAATTCTCCTACTTAAAAGATAAAGACAGCCACGCATGGTGGCTTATGCCTGTAATCCCAGCGCTTTGAGGGGCTGAGGCGAAAGGATCACTTGAGCCAAGGGGTTAAGACCAGCCTGGGCAACACAGTGAAACCCTGTCCCTACAAAAAATTAGCTGAGTGTGGTGGCACATGCCTGTCGTTCCAGCTACTCAGGAAGCTGAACTGGGAGGATAGCCTGAGTCCAGAAGGTCAAAGCTGCAGTGTGCTGTACTTGTACTACTGTACTCCAGCCTGGGTGAGACCCTATCTCTTAAAAGAAGATAGAGATCTAACACTGGGTTTAAAAAGTCAAAGGCAAAATCAATACACATATTGTTTAAGATAAAGTGTTCCAAAGACTAAAAATAAAGGAAACTAGCATAACTTTTGCAGGAGACAACTAAATACTAGATATTTACACTTTGTTTATTTTTATGATTTTGATTACTGTTTTTTTTGAAGACGGAGTTTCACTCTTGTTGCCCAGAGCAACGTTGCAATCTCGGCTCACTGCAACCTCTGCCTCCCCGGTTCAAATGATTCTCCTGCCTCAGCCTTCGGAGTAGCTGGGATTACAGGCATGTGCCCCAGTGCCCAGCTAATTTTTTTTTTTTTTTAAGAAAAAGAGAGAAAAGGAGAAAGAAAGAAACAGCAAAAGAAAGAAAAAAAAAGAATGAAAGAGAAAAAGAAAGAGGGAGAGAGGATGGGATTCTTGTTTTATTGCCCAGGCTAGAATGCAGTTTAAAAATGGGTATTAAAAATCTCTTTTATGCCAATAATTGTGCTTAACAATGGAGACAGGAAGGAATAGGGGATGAAAATAACAAATAAGCAGTCAACCAATATTTTATTTAAACCTATGAAATGCTATGCAATTGCTGAGGAGTGATTTACTTCCAATTATGTGGTCACTTTTAAAATAGGTATAATGTGATGCTGAGAAAAATGTATGTTTTGTGGATTTGGGGAGGAGAGTTCTGTAAATATTTGTTAAGTCTAGTTGTTC
>CAUYQU010003546.1:0-136654 GCA_963574635.1 Cheracebus regulus | reverse complement strand
TTCTTTTTTGGTTGTATCTCTGCCAAGTTTTGGTATTAGATTGATGTTGGTCTCATAAAATGAGTTAGAGATGATTCCCTCTTTTTGTATTATTTGGAATAGTTTCAGATGGAATGGTACCAGCTCCTCTTTGTAACTCTGGTAGAATTTGGCTGTGAACTCATGTGTACCTGGACTTTTTTTGGTTGTTAGGCTATTAATTGCTGCCTCAACTTCGGACTTTGTTATTGGTCTATTCAGGAATTCAGCTTCTTCCTGATATAGTCTCGGGAGGGTGTGAGTGTCCAGGAATTTATCAATTTTTTTCTAGATTTACTGGTTTATTTGCATAGAGGTGTGTGTAGTAATTTCTGATGGTAGTTTGTATTTCTGTGGAATCAGTGGTGATATCCCCTTTATCATTTTTTATTGCATCTATTTGAATCTTCTCTCTTTTCTTTTTTATTAGTCTGGCTAGCAGTCTATGTATTTTGTTGATCTTTTCAAAAAAAAACCAGCTCCTGGATTTACCGATTTTCTTGTTTTTAAGAGTTTTTTTTGTGTCTGTCTCCTTCAGTTCTGCTTTGTCCTTAGTTATTTCTTGCCTTCTGCTAGCTTTTGAATTTGTTTGATCTTGCTCCTCTAGTTCTTTTAATTGGGATGTCAGGGTATCGATTTTATATCTTTCCTCACTTCTCTTGTGGGCATTTAGTGCTATATATTTCTCTCTAGACACTGCTTTAAATGTGTCCTAGGGATTCTGGTATGTTGTGTCTTCATTCTTAATGGTTTCAAAGAACATCTTTATTTCTGCCTTCATTATTTATCCAGTAGTCATTCAGGAGCAGGTTGTTTAGTTTCCATGTCGTTGTGCAGTTTTGAGTGAGTTTCTTAATCCTGAGTTCTAATTTGATTGCACTGTGGTCTTAGAGGCTGTTATGATTTCTGTTGTTTTGCATTTGTTGAGGAGTATTTTTTTTTCCAGTTATGTGATCAATTAAAAAATATATCCGATGTGGTGCTGAGAAGAATGTATATTCTTTGGATTTGGGGTGGAGAGTTCTGGAGATGTCTATTAGGTCTGCTTTGTTCTGATCTGAGTTGAAATCCTGGATATGCTTGTTAATTTTCCGTCTCATTGATCTGTCTAGTATTTACAATGGGGTGTTAAAGTCTCCCACTATTATTGAGTGGGAGTCTAAGTCTCTTTGTAGGTCATTAAGAACTTGCTTTATGTATCTGGGTGCTCCTGTATTGGGTGCATATATATTTAGGAGAGTTAGCTCTTCTTGTTGCATTAATGCCTTTACCATTATGTAATACTCTTCTTTGTCCCTTTTGATCTTTGTTGGTTTAAAGTCTGTTTTACCAGAGACTAGGATTGCAACTCTTGCTTTTTTTTTTTTCAGTCTCCATTTGCTTTGTAAATCTTCCTCCTCCTCTTTATTTTGAGCCTATGCGTATCTTTGCACGTGA
The DNA here is from genome assembly GCA_963574635.1 of Cheracebus regulus. Lineage (NCBI taxonomy): Eukaryota > Metazoa > Chordata > Mammalia > Primates > Pitheciidae > Cheracebus > Cheracebus regulus. The sequence goes on along the minus strand of CAUYQU010003546.1, from coordinate 135,199 downwards.
GATGGGTTTCCTGAATAAAGCACACTGGTAGGTCTTGACTTTTTATCCAATTTGCCTGTCTATGTCTTTTGATTGGAGCATTTGGCCCATTTGCATTTAAGGTTAACTTTATGTGTGAATTTGATCCTGCCATTTTGATGCTAGGTAGGTGTTTTTCCCATTAGTTGTGCAGTTTCTTCATAGTGTCAATGGTCTTTACAATTTGGTATGTTTTTTCAGTGGCTGGCACTGTTTGTTCCTTTTCATGTTAGTGCTTCCTTCAGGAGCTCTTGTAAGGCAGGCCTGGTGGTGACAAAATCTCTCAGCAGTTGCTTGTCCATAAAGGATTTTTTTTTCTCCTTTGCTTATGAAGCTTAGTTTGGCTGGATATGAAATTCTGGGTTGAAAATTCTTTTAGGATGTTGAATATTGGCCCCTACTCTCTTTGAGCTTGTAGGGTTTCTGCAGAGAGATCTGCTGTGAGTCTGATGGGCTTCATTTTGTGGGTAATCCGACCTTTCTCTCTGGCTGTCCTTAGCATTTTTTCATTCATTTCAACCATGGTGAATCTGACGATTATGTGCCTTGGGGTTGCCCTTCTCAAGCAATGCCTTTGTGTGTTCTCTGTATTTCCTTTATTTGAATGCTGGCCTGCCTTGCTAGGTTGGGGAAGTTCTACTGGATAATATCCTCAAGAATGTTTTCCAACTTGGTTTCATTCTCCCTGTCCCTTTCAGGTACAATGATGAAACGTAGATTTGGTCTTTTCACGTAATCCTGTATTTCTTGGAGGCTTTGTTCTTTTCACTTTTTTTCTCTAATCTTGCCTTGTCACTTTATTTCATTGAGTTGATCTTCAATCTCTGATATCCTTTCTTCTGCTTGATTGATTTGGCTTTTGAAACTTCTGTATGCTTCACGAAGTTCTTGTCCTGTGTTTTTCAGCTCCATCATGTTGTTTATGTTCTTCTTCATGCTGGTTATTCTCACTAGCATTTTGTCTCACCTTTTTTTAAGGTTCATAGTTTCCTTGCATTGGGTTAGAACATGCTCCTTTAGCTCAGAGAAGTTTGTTATTATCCACCTTCTGAAACCTGCTTCTGTCGATTTGTCACACTCATTCTCCATCCAGTTTTCTTACCTTGCTGGTGAGGTGTTGTGATCTCTTGGAGGAGAAAAGGCATCTAGCTTTTGGCAATTTCAGCCTTTTTGCACTCATTCCTGCCCATCTTTGTGGATTTATCTGCCTTTGGTCTTTGAAGTTGGTGACTTTTGGATGGGGTTTCTGGGTGGATGTCCTTTCTGTTGATGTTGAAACTGTTTCTTTCTGTTTGTTAGTTTTCCCTCTAACAGTCAGGCCCCTCTGCTGCAGGTGTGCTGGAGTTCCTCTCCAGATTTTGCTTGCCTGGGAATTGCCAGCAAGGGTTGCAAAATGGCAAAGATTGCTGCCTGTTCCTTCCTTTGGTAGCTTCATCCCAAAAGGGTACCTGCCATATGTCAGCCAGAGCTCTCCTGTATGACGTGTCTCCCAGTTAGGACACACTGGGTGTGGTGGCAGGGGGTTGGGAAGTGGTCAGGGAGCCACTTGAGGAGTCAACCTGTCTCTTAACAGAGCTCAAGCACTGTGCTGGGGGATCCATTGCTTCCTTCAGGGTTGCCAGGCAGGGATGTTTAAGTCTGCTGAAGCGGAACCCACAACAGCCCCTTTCCCAGGTGCTCTGTCCCAGGAAGGTGGGGTTTCTGTAAGTCCCTGACAGGCTGCTGTCTTTTTTTTTTTTTTCTGAGATGTCCTGCCCAGCAAGAAGGTAATTTACCTGACAGTCTGCCTGCAGAGGCCTTGCTGAGCTGCAGTGCTGGGCTTTGCCCAGCTGCTGTGCAAACTTCCTGGTGGTTTTGTTTACAAAGGCAATGTTGGAACTGCCGACCAGAGCCTCAGCAATGGTGGGTGCCCCAACCCGGGTGCCCTCCCCGACCACCATCAAGCTAGAATATCCCAGGTGGAGCCAGACTGCTGTGAGAACGTCCCAGGTGGAGCTCAGACTGCTCAGGCTGTGAGAATTTAAAGCCAGTGGATCTTAGCTTGCTGGTCTTTGTAGGGGTGGGACCTACTAAGCCAGCTTGCTTGGCTCCCTGGCTTCAGCCCCCTTTTTCATGGGAAATGAGTGGTTCTGTCTCACTGGCATTCCAGGTGCCACTTGGCTGAAATGGGTGCCCAGTTTTGTGCTGAAAACTCCAGGCACTGGTGATGTAGGTGCTGGAGGGAATCTCCTGGTCTGTGGGTTGTGCAGACTGTGGCAAAAGCACAGTATTTGAGCCGGAGTGGCGGAGTGTCTGGAAAAGTCCCTAATGGCTTCCCTTGATTGGGAGAGAGTTCTCCAGCCCCTTGTGCCTCCGGGTGAGGCTGTGCCACATCCTGCTTTGGCTTGCCCACCTTGGGCTGTTCCCACTGTCTAGCCAGTCCCAATAAGATGAACCTGGTACTTCAGTTGGAAATGCGGAGATCACTCATCTCTGGTGCACTCTCACTGGGAACTGCAGACTGGCGCTGTTCCTGTTCTGCCATCTTGGCAGAAATCCTCCACTTTTTCATAAAATGACTTGTTTTCCTGTGGGTAGATACCCAATAGTAGGATTGCTGGATTGAATTGTAGTTCTACTTTTAGTTCTTTAAGGAATTTCCATACTGTTTTCCATAGTGATTGTACTAATTTACATTCCCATCAGAAGTGTTAAGTCTTCTCTTTTCACCAAATCCATGCCAATATCTATTGTTTACTTATGACCATTGTTGCAGGAGCGAGGTGGTATCTCATTATGCTTTTAATTTGCATTTCCCTGTTAGTGATGTTGTACATATTTTCATATGTTTGTTGGCTATTTGTATATTTTCTTTTGAGAAATGTCTATTCTTGTCCTTTGCCCACTTCTTCATGGAATTTTCTTTTCTTGCTGATTCGAGTTCCTTGTTGAACTCAAGCAAATTCCTTTCTGGATATGAATCCTTTGTTGGATGCATAGTTTGTGAATATTTTATCTCACTTTGTGGGTTGTCTGTTTGCTGATTATTTCTTTTGCTGTCTGTAAGCTTTTAAGTCTCATTTATTTATTTTTATTTTTGTTGTTTTCTGCTTTTATGATCTTCGTTGTGAATTCTTTGCCTAAGCCAATGTCTAGAAGAGTTTTTCCAAAGTTATCTTCTAGAATTTTTATGGTTTTAGGTCTTAGATTTATGTCTTTAATCCATCGTGGATTCTCCAATGACATTGGAGATCCAATTTCATTCTTCTACATATGGCTTGCCAGTTTCCCTGGCAGCATTTGTTGAATAGGGTGTCCTTTGCACAATCTGTTTTTTTTTTTAAATGTTTTGTTGAAGATCAGTGGGCTATAAGTATTTGGCTTTATTTCTGGGTTCTCTATTCGGTTCCATAAAAATGTACCTGTTTTTATACAAGTATCATGCTGTTTTAGTGATGCTAGCCTTGTAGTATAACTTGAAGTCAGGTAATGTGATGTCTTGAGGTTTATTCTTTTTACTTAGTATTGCTTTGGCTATGTGGGCTGGTTTTGGCTCTATGTGAATTTTAGGATTATTTTTTTCTGGTTCTGTGAATGATGATTTTATTTCAATGGGAATTGAATTGAATCTGTAGGTTACTTTGGGCAGTGTGCTCATTCTCACATCATGATTCTACCCATCCATGAGCATGAGAAGTGTTTCCATTTGTTTGTGTCATCTATGATTTCTTTCAGCAGTGTGTTACAGATTTCCTTAAAGAGATATTTTACCTCCTTGGTTAAGTATATTCCTGAGTATTTTATTTTTTGCAACTGTTGTAAAAAGGATTGAGCTCTTGATATGATTCTCAGTCTGGTTGTTGTTGGTGTATAGCAGTGTTACTGATTTGTGTACATTGATTTTTGTATCCTGAGGTTTTACTGAATTTATCAGATCTGGGAGATTTTTGGAGTGGTCTTTAGGGTTTTCTAGGTATAAGATATCACTGGCAAACAGGGACAGTTTGCATTCCTCTTTTCCAATTTGGATGTTCATTTCTTTCTTGTCTGATTGCTTGGGATAGGACATCCAGTACTATGTTGAACTGAAGTGATGAAAATGGGCATCTTTGTCCTGTTCCAGTTCTCAGAGGGGAATGCCTTCAACTTTTTGCCATTCAGTGTGATGTTGGCTGTGGGTTTGTCACAGATGGCTTTTATTACTTTGAGGTAAGTCACTTCCATGCCTATTTTGTTGAGGGTTTTTATCATAAAGCGATGATGGATTTTATCAAACGCTTTTTCTGCATCTATTGAGATGATTGTGTGGTTTGTTTTTAATTATGTGTATGCAATGTATCACATTTATTGACTTGTATATGTTAAACCATCCCTATACTTCTGGGATAAAACCTGTTTGATCATGGTGTGCACTATCTTTTTGATGTGCTTTTGGATTCAGTTAGCTAGTATTTTTTTGAAGGCTTTTGCACCTGTGTTCATCAGGGATATTGGTCTGTAATTTTCTTTTTTTTGTTATGTTATCTCCTGGTTTTGATATTAGGGTGATACTGACTTCACAGAATGATATAGGGAGGATTCCTTCCTTTGCTATCTTTTGGGATAGTTTCAGTAGGACTGATACTAATTCTTCTTTGAATATCTGCTAGAATTCAGCTGTGACTCCACCTGGTGCTGGATTTTTGTTGTTGTTGTTGGATATATATATATATTTAAATTATTGATTCAATATCAGTGCTTGTTATTGGTCTGTTAAGGGTTTCTGTTTCTTCCTGATTTAATCTAGTAAGGTTGTGTATTTCTCGGAATTTATCCATTTCCTCTAGATTTTCTAGTTTGTGTGCATGAAGGTGTTTATAGTAGTCTTGAATGATCTTTTGTATTTCTGTGGTATTGCTTGTAATATCTTCAGTTTCACTGTTAATTGAGTTCATTTGAAGCTTTGCTCCCTTCTTGGTTACTCTCACTAACAGTCTATCAATTTTGTCTATCTTTTCAAAGAACCAGCTTTTTGTTTCACTTATTTCTTGTATTTTTCTTTGTTTCATCTAGTTCTGCTCTGTTCTTCCTTATTTCTTTTCTTCTGCTGGGCTTAGGTTAGTCTGTTCTTGTTTCTCTAGTTCCTTGAGATGTGACATTACATTGTCTAGTTGTGCTCTTTCAGACTTTTTGATGTAGGCATAACAATAGTTTTTGTTTTTTTTCTTTCTTGCTCTTCCCACCCCCAGTTTGGTTGAAGAATGTTGCTCTATATATTTTTCATTTTGGACTCATCTATGGACTACTTTTATTCTTGGGATATTTGGGAAAATAGGGATTATTTATTGCCACCAACCATGTGTATGCATGGCCTTCCATCTACTGCTTCAGTAATTATAAGGGAAGAGTCTGGTGACCAAAGAAATTCTCATTCCAAGTGGCATTTATGTAGGGAGACACATTCTTCAGAAATTGGTAGTATCCGTTCTTGCCTAGTAATTACCCAGCTACCTATAGGCTTTTGCTTCCATCCACAACTCCCTATCCTCCATTCTGTCCTCAGTAAGTACTATATTAATCTGCATTCTTCAAAATTCTTATAACTAGTTGAAGTGTGAAATATATCTATTTGTGTACCTATTAATTGTCTCCCATTGAGGCGAAAGCATAATGAGACAGGGAATTTCACCTGTCTTGTAATCCACTGTATTTGTAATGCCCAGATTGATGCTTGGCAGATAGAGCTCTTGATAAATAAATATAGGTCTAGTGGGAGGATCTGGAGGACCAGCACCAGCTGTTCCCTAGAGAGACCCTCATATGGCAGCAAGATCCCTGATATCTCCTACTGGATAAGGCAGGCCATTAACTCCCATAAAATATCCATGAGTGAGGGTGGCATGGATTTGGGAGGTATTTGTTATCTGTCAATGTTCTTGTGGGTGAGTGAAAGCTTTCCTAAGGCCTTTACTTTAAGGAGGAAGAATGACATGGGCAGTCATCCATGAACCCTTGAAAAGTGTCCTGCCTGTTATCATGATCTGTCTTTCCATTCACTGTGCTATGCTCTTTGTTATTAAAGTGGGGCTTATGAGTGCAGGAATGGGTGTTAGTGTCATATATATCAGAGGCATGGTGATGACAGGGAACATCCATACCTGTCTTTGATTACTTGGGTTAGCTTAACCTCAATTAAGGAAATGGAGCATTTGCCTGATGAATTCAAGGTGGGCAGATGGAGCTCACACAACTGTCTGGGATGCCAGGTGGAGGGAGGAAATTTAGACCCAAGTGAGAGCAACATCTTCTTGGTTAGCAAATGTGCCATCTGCTCTTCTATGATTGTTTAAAGGAGGCATCTTAACCCTTTCACGGAATGGCTTTCCAAGACAGCCATACATATTTGAGGAATCTGCAGGAGTGTGAATAGATTTACAGGGAGCAGTTTACTCCCTATCCACAGACAAGAGCAGGAAAAGAACATGGAGCAGCACATGCATATGGGACATAGCAAGGCTAACTTGACATCTGTGATGAGGCCAGCAGGAGTTGTCCCATTTTCAAATGGGAAGCTCTGGCAGCCAAGCCAAAGCCCTGGTGTATGTGAAGTATAGCAGAATGTTGTGGAGGGAGGGAAGAGAAATCACCAGGTGGTTTCTGTTAACTCTGGAGACTTAATAAACAAACGGTAGTCCAATTTTCATTTTTCTCTGTTGCTATGTGTTGCTACTCAGCGATTTGGAGTGGAATTTTCTTCCTGAGCCAGTATATTAGCACACGTTTATTCAGTTAATCTATTTTGCTTTGTTGTGTCATCTGCTATTCCATTCAGCATACTGTTTGAGTATCTAAACAAAACTTTGTGCTAGATATTAACACAAAGACAAATAAGATAAAGTTTCTGTTTATCACATGTTTAGTGTAGTGGAGGAATAAGACACATGCATAAATAATTCTAACACATAGTCGGATTATGCTAAATCCTATGAGAGGCCTTTCCGTTTGCATGCTTTGGGATTATCTGATTCTGAGCTGAAGAGTGAGGTACAAACTCCATCTTTTTGTGATTTGACTTACTCCTGGCACCCCATATTAAATTCTTTACCAAACTTCAACTTATCAAAGTCTTAATTTCCCTGATTTCAGATGAGGAACCTGAACAATGAATTTATCAATTCCTGACTGATGTAGGTTAGGGTGAGGGTGATGTTTATGACTCATGTCTAAAATTCTCAAAGTAAATTAGTTCCTTCCAATGGGTAGTCTCAAGCCTGTTCTGGTGCTTATTATAGGTAAGAACTGAACAACCTGGTTCACTAGAGGAGGCTGCTGGACATTAGTGTACGAGGGACTTTAAAAATACAGTTTCTTTAATCTCCTGATTAGAATAGATTTAATTCTGTTTTGATATCTATTTTGAGAATGTGAATTTGTTCCAATGAAATCGATATATTAAGCAACAATTGGAGCATAATGCAAACTTCATGTTTGCATGGACTATTTTTGTCTATGGTAGATACCAGGAAAATGTACCAGGAAAATCTATACCTAGCCAACTGAGCCTTGTAGGTAGATGACAACACACACACATACACAGCAGGTACCAGCTACTTCTATTCACTGAATGTGTTATGAGCTGCACTCATTCCTGCTTGGTCTTACAACTTTTACTGTAATTCCAGATAACCCTCCTTCCACTACTTGACTATAATTCATAAGCTACAACCCGTTGGATGAAAGTGAAGTTCTGGTCTTCTTCAAGGTCAATTGCTATGTTTATTATAGTATTTATGTATTTCTTCACTATATAACAAGTAAAAAGCTGCACTACTGTTTTTATTAAGGTCTTATTTAATTTTTGTGTGTTACTGGTAGTTACGTGCCCTTCACCTTGTTTCCCCATAAACTTCATAGTTTCTGATGCATAATTTAGCACAGCACAGTGAATTTAGAAATGTGTATGTCACATTATAGCAGAACTGACTGTATCTGGTAATGAAATCTGGGAATCTCCCCAGCTGATGCCAGTATACTGGGTCAAAGTGTTGAGGAACCACTGAAGCCCACACTGTTGCCCTAGTCACTTTCTATCTTTTTTTGCTAGAAACTGTAGATTTATACTTCCTGCTCCTTCTACACGAAGAAACACCAGTTTAACCATCTGGTCATTGTGAAATTTTCTGTTACAGTAATTAGAGGTATTGATGGGTACTCAGTCTCACAGGCGTACTGCCCTCATGATTTTGACTTGAACATGACTTTTCTGCTCTCATACATACCTGAAAGTCCATCTTCTTACTCATAGAATAAAAGCCCCTGGTGTTTGTTCACCTAGAATGTGTGGTTTGTGAAGAAACACATCTTTCAGCCAAATGACGTCAGTAAAATAACTGAGGGCATGTAAGCACATAGAAGCTCGAGGAGAGGATTGGGCAGGAATGGTCAGTGGTAGGGGGGACGGAAGGTGCATAAAAGCATCTCCTGCCAGCACTAGAGACAGTGAGCACTATTTAGCCTCCAAATGACCATGGGTACCTATCTGAAGTGGGCTATTTTCCTGTGTGTTTTACTCTCACGATTGACCACAGCACTTTGTTGGTTACCTTCGGAGGTCCAGGCAGACTCACCCACTCTCCCATGGTTGTCATCTCCTGGAAGGCACTTACCCACCACATCAATCTCCAGTAGTCCCCGTCTCAATACATCTAAATGTTTCCTTCGTTTCCTTGCCATCTTTTTTTATTTTAAAAATCTGTAATTTAGACTATAAAAATTCATCAAAGTGTATACTTCAGTAGATATTAATGTATTTACAGAGCTCAGCAATGATCATAGAATCTAATTTTAGAACATTTTGTCATCCCCCAAAGAAACCTCATCTGTGAGCTCTCACTCCCCATTTCCCCACTCTTCCAGCCCTAGGCAACCACAGACCTACTTTCTGTTTGTAGAGTTACTTATTCTGGACAACAATTTATATAACACAAATCATGTAATATGTGGTATTTTGTGATTGGCATAATGTTTTTAATATTCAAATATAATCCACATTGCATCAGTTTTCCCTCACCACATGTTTCATATAACAGGACTTGCAACAAATTAGTAGGCCAAGAAATCTAAGCATATATAACAAGCTCATGATTTTACCAAGAGCTTTTCCCACCAGAAAACAAATCTGGTTTTGTCTTCAGTGAACACATAGAAAGAAACTGAATCTTGGTTGCAACTAAGATCTGAAGTTCCACATGTAATATGAAGTCTACCCGGACAGAAAAGCAATGATTAGTTGGGAAGAACACGTAGTCTGTCTACTCTAAAATCCAGATTCATGACTCCAATTAAAGGTGGGTTAGTTACTACGTGTTTAGATACAAGTCTTTAATAGCCCTTGAAGATACTATTTTTTACTTCAGTTTTATGAGGGAACTAAAAAAATGCTTAATGGAAAAAATACTGAATCCTCAGTATTGGAAGAACTTTGTATGGAGATTGCAATAAAATTAACTCAGTTGCAAGATTATAAACAATAAATTATATAACTGATGGTTGTAGAAATAATGTCCAATTCCTCTTCAACAACAAATGAGTGAAAAGCAATAAAAAGTATAAAGAAAAGCTCTATTTTGTCTTCTACAATATTCAGGCTCTGATTTATTTCCTGCTTATATCATTGTGGGTCTGAGCTGGAATATCTTTTCTCTGGATTAGATTTATTATTACTTTTTTCTCTTTTTTTGCCCAAGATGGAGTTTCACTCTTGTCATCCAGGCTGGAATGCAATGGTGTGATCTCGGCTCACTGCAACCTCCACCTCCCAGGTTTGAGCAATTTACCTGCCTCACCCTCCCAAGTAGCTGGGACTACAGGTGCCTACCACTACACCTGCCTAATTTTTGTTTTTTTAGTAGAGACAGGGTTTTGCCATATTGACCAGGCTGGTCTTAAACTCCTGACCTCAGATGATCCACCCATCTCAGCCTCAGAAAGTGCTGAGATTACAGGCATGTAATCTCACCCACTCTATTTTTTTGAAAATTAATTGTACATGTCCCATCCTTGTTTGTGGTGCTACTTGCAATTTCTTATGCGACACATGGCCTTATAAGGATTCTGTTCATGCACCCTGACATAGGAGGAGGAAGCTCAGTTTTCCTACTTTTTTCACCCTTGAGCTTGTTAGAGATTGTAGCTGTATTATATAAAGCTTCTAGCCACTTTAAGAGCTAAAATAGAAAATGGGAAGCTCTGGGGCGAAGGAATATGGGTGGCTTTATTGGTGGGAAAAGGAGGACAACCTTGGGAAGAGGAACATGAAGGGCTGCTCATATAGAAAGCCTGGTTAATACACAGTAAGAAAAGAGGACTTACAGCTCGCTAGTCCCCATGCTGATTCTGGGAAACAAAGCGGGTTGCACTGTGAGAGAGACATACAGGGTGAGCCACAGGCATGTGACCCGGAGGGTGTGGAATCACAAGAAGAGTGAGATATTGATCAGCTCTCTGACTTGGTACTGGGACCTGGCTCATGAATAGCTCTGTCTACTGACCAAGTAGACAAAGTAGTGTGGCACTGACCTATGTATGCGTTCCAGCCGGAGGAGTTTCACTTAGAAATTTTGGAATGCTTTGGCAAGATGAGGAAGGGGCATGGGCGAGGTGCAGATCCTGTTCCCTGGGGCTACTACCTGTGGAAAGGCCAGGAACACAGTATACTATGAAGATCTCTGCTGCCAGCCTTTGCCCCTGGGAATAATTTTCTGTTCTGTTTGCACAGGCTTTGTTTTCTCTGTTTACTTTTCTGTTTCCTTGTGAGTTATTACCTATTCCTTGGTCATGGAGGTAGTTTTTAAAGACTTCTTACTGTTGTCAGACTGAGGTCTGAGACAAAACTGAATCTCCTTTTAGGCAGAACTATGGATGCCATGTTTTCTTTTTATATAACACTTTTAAATAATAATCCCATCCACAACAGATCCAGAGTTCATTATTTGTCCTATTTTCTTTCCAATTCCGTCTGAGCTACATTTTAAAAGCCAGAATTTTTACAGATGTAGGAAAAAGGCAACAATATAGGCTTAGACTCACTTTTCCCAATTGTTATCCCTATGCCTTGTGTTCTGATACGGAAAACACTAGAGAACGATGACAACATAGACATGTGTCCGGTTAAGCTGTAACATTCTAGGGTGTATGAGCATCTCAGGACTACGTTTCTTGAAACATAAAACCTTGCCACTAGGATGTGGCTGATTGACTGCTCTGAACTGCACATCTCACCAAAGCTGGGGAAACAGGATTCCTTCTCTTAGAAACCAGAGTTCATAAAGTAACAGAGAATGATTATTAACAGATGAAGAATTCTTACAGTTCTTGGGGAAAGTGGGGAAATCCTGCCTCTGAGGTTGTGTAGTGAAAAGTTGAGTGAGGAGATGGATGATGGGGAATAGAGACAAAGACAAGAGAAAAGGGAACAGTGGAAATAGAAAAGGCAAGGGGAAAGACATTTGAGCTTCTGTTCTATTTTTTCCCTCCTTTTTCTCATCTTTCTTTTGCCCCTTTTTATGCAGTCTCCTTTCCCCTCCTACCTCTTCCCTTCTAGATGACTTAATCTTTCATCATACACAGTCATGAACTCCATGATGCCGTTTTGGTCAATGATGGACCACATATATGATGGTGACCTCATAAGATTATAGTGGAACAGAAAAAATTCCTATTGCCTAGTGATGTCATAGCCATAATAATGTCACAGCATAACACAATAGTCACATGATTGTGGTGACACTGGTACAAACAACTTTGTTAACAGTTGTATAAAACTAGCACAATTATATACACTACACAGTACTTGATAAATGACTGTGACTGGCTTATGTATTTAACATACTTTCTAATCATTATTTTAGAGTATACTCCTGCATATATCTTAAAAAGTTAACTGTAAGCAGCCTCAGGCAGGTCCTTCAGGAGGGATATTCCAGAAGGAGGTGTTGTTGCCATAGGAGATGACAGCTCCATATCTGTTACTGCTCCTGAAGACTATTCAGTGGAACAAAAGGTAGAGGTGGAAGACAGCGATATTGATGATCCTGACCCTGTGTAGGTCTAGGATAATGTGTGTTTGTGTCTCAGTTTTTAGCAAAAACATAAAAAGTCAAAACTTTAAAAAATGAATAGAAAAAGCTTATAGAACCAAGGATATTAAAAAGTAGTTTTGATGGGCGCAGTGGCTCATGCTTGTAATCACAGCACTTCGGGAGGCCGAGATGAACAGATCACCTGAGTTCAGGAGTTCAAGACCAGTCTGGCCAACATGGCGAAACCCCATCTCTACTAAAAATACAAAAATTAACCAGGTGTGGTGGCATGTACCTGTAGTCCCAGCTACTCGGGAGGCTGAGGCAGAAAATCAGTTGAACCAGGGAGGTGGAGGTTGCAGCAAGCTGAGATCATGCCACTGTATTTCAGCCTGGGCAACAAGAGTGAGACACCATCTCAAAAAAACAAAAACAAAAAAAATTCTACAGCTATACAGTGTGTTTTAAGATGTGTCATTACAATAGTCAAAAATTAGTTTATAAATTAAAAAGTTATAAGCTAAGGTCAATTTATTGAAGAAAGCAATATATTTTTATATTTTAGTGTAGCCTAAGTGAACAGTGTTATGAAGTCTACAGTAATGAACAGTAATGTCATAGCCTTTACATTCATCTGCTGTTCACTCAGAACAACTTCAAGTCCTGCAAACTCCATTCATGGTAAGTTTCCTAGACAGGTGATCATTAAAAAAATCTTGTATATGGTATTTTTATCATTGCTTTTCTATGTTTAGATATTTTTAGATACACAAATACCATTGTGTTACAGTTGCCTACAGTATTCAGTACAGTAAAATGCTACACATCTTAGTAGCCTAGGAGCAGCAGTCTATACTGCATAGCCTAAGTGTGCAGTAGGCTGTACCATCAAGGCTTGTGTAAGACACTTTGATGTTCACATAGAGATAAAATCATTTTAATAAGGCATTTCTCAAAGTATCCTCTTCCTCAAGCAACAGATGTCCATATACAAGTCTGGTCTCTATTGGCTTCTCTAGTTCTCCACTTCTACCCATTATCACCAGTTATTCCAGTTGATGTAGATTGCTTACTCAGTGGGTGTTTCTAGTCTTCTTTGATTATTTTGTGCAGGGTTGGGGGCTAGTATTGGGGAGCTGTCAATTATTGAAACTTACCTGTCCAGTGGGCTGATCAATCAGAGTAACCCATTCTTCTGGCCCGAGTGATTAGCTTAGGGATGGATGTGTGACCATTTGGCTCAAGCAGAATGTAAGGGAGATAACTGCTTTAGTCAGGAGTAGGCCAAGGTGGCTTTCCAGTGCATCGTGAGTCAGAGGGTTTGAAGCACAGGTGCACAACTCTGCAAGTCAGGTAACCGCACCACATGAGGTGCATTATGTAACCACGCCACGTGAGGCGCATTAGGTGATCACCCATGTGAGCTGATGCTTGGCTTGAAGCCACTATTGTTAGTAAAAGGTATAACTATCCTGCTGGTGCTGTATATGGGACTTGTACCCAGGTCAGCTTGTACCCAGGCTCAGGTCCATGGCTTGTGCCCAGAGAGAAAGTAAAAGCCATGTCAAAACTATCTATGATTCCTTGTTTTTCTAGCTACCTGCCACTGGTCCACCCACTCCCCTTGGTCCTCAGCTTGGGCTGGAGTCTGACACTTGGCATAGCACAGAGCAATCAAATTCCTCTTTGGGAATAATTTTAAAGGGAGAAGTTTCTCTTCATTTCTTTCTTTCTTTCTTTCTTTTTTTTTGAGGTTGCCAAACTGGTAGGTGAGAGCCTGCGGCTGCCTTCTTGTCTGCCACATAAATAATTGCTCTGGAATGTAAAAATCAAGAATTAAAAACAGCTACAAGATGCAAAAAAACAAAAACAAACATAAAAAACAGTCCCAACACCTTGATACCATCTCCTGAATTCCTGAATCTCTAGCCAGGTCTAAAGCCTATACTACATCTGAATTTCATACATATAGGAGCCAAGAAATTGCCTTTTTGTTTAAACTAGTCTGAGTTGGGTTTCTGTTATGAATTGATCAGCACAAGAGAAACCAAATGGCCAAGAGTAAAGAGAACTTTCTCTAGACATTTCCTCTAGTTAACCAGAGTTGTTTTTTGTTGCCACTGATACTTTGGGAAAGCAGTAAATGTATGAGAAAGTAACCAAGCCAACTGCCATAGCCAGGCTTCACTTGGCATGTGTCCAAGATGCTAATACAGACCCAAAGACTAGTTTTATAAAGAATGTTTAACTGACTTCATAACCGCTATGGTCTTTTTCATTTATATTATTCAACTTGGTGTCAGATTTTTGCCTGTTAGTAAACACTTTTCCTACTCTTTTCTTTCCTTTGTACAATGGGGGCTAGAAACATGGAAATTAAAATTTTCAAATTCCTAGTCAGCCAAGTTTCAATTACTTGGTGCAAATGAGAATCACTTTGGTAAGGTCTGGAGGGTGTATGGGAGGGACAAGCCATTCTCCAGCACCAGCTGTGGAAAGGTATGTGGGCATTGGTAGATGGCAGATGCGGAGTTTTGTGAGTGGTTTCTGGGGTCTTCCTGTACTGCAGGCAACTGATATCATCATGACAGCTTCATCTGCTTCTATGCATCTTCTTGAGGATCCACAACTGGGGCTGTAGGGAGCTGAAATTATTAGTGGGACTACCTTTGGTTCCCAATTTTCTGAAAGCCAGCAACCCTCCTGACCATGGCTCCTGCAGTCCTCCCATGGTTTGTGTAAGCCTCCAATTTTCTGTTGTAATCTTTTCCTAATCAAGATACCTAGAGTGGCTTTTCTGACCAACTCTGACTGAATCATATTATCTAATATTATGGTATGGAGACTCAGTTACTTACAAAAAGACTATAGAAGATCATGCAAGAATAGCCAAAATTATCATCCTTCAGCTCTTGATTGTGAAGTCACTGCTGTTGTTTTTGCTGCCAGTGAAAATATTTATCAAATCCAATTCACTCAGAGGACAAACACATATGACCTGTTTCATCATGCACTTAGAAGACTAAGTGTTTTTAGGAGAGAATACTGTTACTTGTTTGAATTGGGAGAACCCACCATATATGTCTACTGAATTTCAATTGTAAGTTAAGGGGCAAAGAGTCCGTTGGCCAAAATTGCAAATGAAAAAGACAATTCTTTGGCTCTGGGAATTTTACTGATTCAACTGCTTAGAACAGTAAAATCTTTTGGTTCCTCCTTGGCTTTGAGGAATTTTTCCCTTAAACGCCACAAACATGCTGTGACATCCCTTGATTATTTCTAGGGTATTTCAATAAGAGTGGGTTAGGCTATGTTGTGCTAACAACTCCAAATTCTCAGAAACTTAACACAAGGTTTGTTTTTTATACTTGTTCCTGGTCTACTCCTGCGTGGATGGCTTTCCTGGGTTGTGTTTCTTCAGGCAGGGATACAAGGATCTAGGCTCTTTCTATGGTGTGATAATCCTACTCTTAAGCCTGGAGTTTCCACTGTCATGATGGAAAGGGAGAGAGGGTCACAAAATCACATGGTGATGTGCTTTTCAGGCCTAGGTGTGGCAAATATCATAGCAAGTGACATTATGTTGGCTAGAATCTTGTCATCAGCTATCCTCTAACCACAGGGGAGGCGTGGAAATGTGGTCTCCTGTGTTATGAGTATGCATCTAGTTAGTGTCAGCTGGATTCTGCCAGAGAATCATTCGATGTTCTGTTTTGCTCTTCACCTCAAAATCTGACCATACTTCAGCATTTTCTGCTGCCCAAAAGTTCTTTGACCCATGTTATTTTACCTAGATCAACTGCACCTTCATTTTTCTTATGTAAATGATATCAGCATGAATACAGATGAAATTTGATTAATTATTCTAACAATCTGTGTTTTAGATCCTTTCATCTTCTTAATTGCATTGTGGGAGTAAGTAGCCTGACTGAACAAGCAGCTTCATTAAGTACCTCCTTAATGAAGTGTTTTCTGGTCATTCCGGTCTCAGCAATCTCCTTTGCTGCTCCGGAACAAATAGCATCTGTAGTCTATGCTAGAGGTTTCGAAACTGTAGTGCACGTCTGATTCACCTGAAGGGTTTAGTAAAGCAGTGATGTTTGGTTCCACCCCAGAGTTTCAGATTCAATTTGGTCTGAGGTAGAGGGAGTGGGTTTCATTAAGTGTTGCTGATGCTGTTGGTCTGATTATCCTGTGATAATTACTGGTGTCTACTAAATAGTTTAGCATGAAATTTGATGTAATCTTGAATTATTTGCTATTATGTCACGTTCAAATAGACATATTTTGAGTACCTACTGCGTGCAAGGCCTTGTGCTACCTGACACTAGAGATTATTAGCTGTATTATAAGGACATCTTATTTTTTATATCCTTTATCATGTTAGTAGGTAACCAATTCATACTTACTAATTGATGTTAACTAATACAACTGAGTTCTACTGTTTTGTCTTTCTTTAAAACAGTGAAGGACTGTCAGAAAATAGATCACATGCAAATGTGGGGATTTGGGCTGATTATGAAAATCTGTGATGGAGTCTTTTGACCTCTCTGATTGTCTTGTGGGAGTAGATAATCTTACTCTGTTAATATCATTCTCAAGCAATTTAATAAACATGACATGTGAATAGTTCAATTCATGTCCTTGGATATCCTCTGTCAAAGATATTGCAAAAGCATTAGAGGTGATTATACTCTTAATTAAAACACATTTTGACTTTCCATATTTATTAATGGAAGTGAACTGAAAATCCTCTAGACTACATTTAAATAACTTGATAAAGAGGCTCTGAGATTTTAATATGCTCTGATACTTTTCGGCCAAAGGTGAATTTTACTCAAGAGTATTGATCCTATAATTATTTTATTGTTCAGTATGTTTGCCATGGATTATTTTGGCTCCACAAAGGGACAATGAGTTGGAAGTCATGTAATGTTCTATAACAATATTAGCTACCTAGAAGTGATTTTTATTCTAGTAACATTTATGGTTTAGATTTAGCTTCATGAAATACTTTATAACTAACTTTCCCTTATCTGAAATTTAGGTTAATTTAATTTCAGTATTAAAAATCAAATTTTATTTATACTGCAAATAGAAATTGTACATAATCTGAATTCTGTTGGTCTAAAAATTTGTTTCTTTGAAAACATTTTTCAAATGAAACACAGAACTTCATATTTACAAAATACAATCATTCTACTTGCACTTTTTCCCCCTACCAACTTTTTTTTCCCCATATTTAACATATTTAAACACATTTCTGGTCTGAATTCCAAGAGACTATCCAAAGTTGTTGGAAATACTCCATAAGAAGTTTTCTATTTAATTTTATTTCATTTTAGTTCAAGCTCTGTGGAGAACAGCCTCTGGCTCTTTCTTTAGCACTGTAATTTTTTCCCCCTGCTTTTTGATCTTCTAGAGTTGTACAAGGGAATAAATAAGCATGTAGATAAAGGGGAACATAAGAATAAAATGTATTTAGAGTTTCTAAAACCTTTGACAATATTTGCATAAAGTATTAAAAGTCACTGCAGCATTGCCAGTATTATTTTATCAAGGGCGGCAGCCAGTTTAAAGCATAGAAAGAGTGATAAGGGATATTTTTCTGAGAGGAAAAAAATGAGAATTCACAGGAATTCTAGGATAAATTAGAAGTAATGATCTCTAAAGTCAGTGGATAAGCTTTGATGGTAACACCTTGCTCTTTCAAATTCCTCATTGGTTTGGGTATTTTGAGGCTATGTGAATGCTCAGAAAATTGGCAAAATATGTGTGGACACTTACATGGGAATATATTTTGGAATGGATTTCCACATCTCATTCTGAGGAAATCCTTGGTTGAACAAAATTAAACTGGGGTATAGATTGTGGACCATGGTGAATATGGGAGAAAAGGATAGAGTATATAATGTTTATCAAATTTACTTGATCATGGAACCCTCTTGCCTCTGAGAACTTTCAACAATTCATGAAATGCTAGCGTTTTTTGAGTCACAGTTTTAGAAATGCTGATCTAAGTTATTAAAGGGGCTATCACACATTACAGTATGTTAACTAAAATTATAGTCCTGAACATTGCATGATAAACTAGTGTTGGGAGATACTGGAAAAAATATTAAGAATAAAAATTTTTATTCATTGTTTATAACTAAAAAATCATGGTTTTTTCCTGCCTGCAATATAAAGAGAGTTCTAGCGGCAATTTTTTGTGGATTTAATCATTACTTTCCAAGAACTTTGGTCCTTCAGTATTTTCTTGCCTTAATTACCTTGTGCTCACAGAAAGATTCTTATCATCACATACTTTGAACATACTGAAAAAGTTCTTCCTTGACACTGGAGCATCTAGCTCTCACTTTTCTGCTTCCTTTCATAGTTAAGACTTGTCTGCACAAGCCGATGCAGCTTTCTGGCTTCCTCTTTACATCCCACTCTGACTTCCACCACAACTACTCTGTTGAAACTACTTTTTCCAAAGTCACCAGTGACCCAGGGGATTGTGTGGTTTATTGCCAATGAACTGTTGAGAGTGAAAAGAATCACTACTAATGATCCTGCATGGATGACAGGTATTACCTGCACTACTCCAAGCATAACCAGGTTAAGTATGGTACCCTACCAGTGATTGGTTCTAGAGCCCATAGACAATTTTTAGCCCTCATTTAACTTCATCATTCATCAGTATGAAATGTAGCTGATATTTATTTTATTGGCATGACTCCTTCTACACTTCATTCTGTGACAAGACACTCTTCTTGGTTTCTTCCTATCTCTGGTACTCTTGCTTATCCGCTGTGCCTACTCCTCCTCTGTCTGGTTTAAATGCTGGTGTACCTGAGGTCTTTATTCTACATTCTCTTTTCTTTCTTCTCCTCCTTTCTTTAGAAGAGTTCATTAAATCCCGTGGTCACACATTTTGTAGATGATTAAACCACACCAGTAACCTCAAGTCTAATCATTACCTTTGAGACCCAGGCTTTTGTCCAGCAGCCTTTTTGACCTCTCCATTTAGCTTTTTCACAGGTATCTTTTTATTAGATATGCCCTGAACTCTGAATATTTATGCCAAAAATATTCATCACTAAGTTTTCACCTCTTAAAAGAGATTATATTTTCTATTTATTGAGCTAGAAATCCAGAAATCACTCTTGATTTTTCCCTCTCCTTAAATCCCCTGCCCTCCTATCCTATAGCTTATTATGCATTTTGATGTTCTAACATAGAGACAAA
This sequence comes from Cheracebus regulus, assembly GCA_963574635.1. NCBI lineage: Eukaryota > Metazoa > Chordata > Mammalia > Primates > Pitheciidae > Cheracebus > Cheracebus regulus. Next base: position 115,910 of record CAUYQU010003546.1, on the reverse strand, counting down.
CCAATAACTCACAATATGCATTGTCAGAATTCAGCCACTTCTCGTTATCTCTATTATTGGCTTCATTCAAGTCCCTACTCTGGAGTCCTCTCCTGATGTGGCTCCTGATTGCATTTTGTCACTCTCCTTCCTATTGTCCATATAGTAGTCAGAATGAACATTAAAAAATGAATTCAACTGTGTTCTCTCTTGCCTCACTCAGGGATGTCCCACTCCACTTGAATTAAATCCTTTAGCATGGAAATGAGGTCCAGAATAATCTGAATTTTGCCAACATCTTCAGTTTCATTTTTAGCCAGTTTTTCTTTGGCTGACCTAATTCTTCTTTCTGGAAAAACAGAAAAAGCCTGAAGGAATGAGTCACCGTATATGGCTAGAGTGTAACCCTAAGAAAGTATTGGATGAAGTAGACTCATCAGAAAGGCTTCAAAAACTGGGCAGTCACCCTTACTTTAGGTTGGGTTTTGCAAAGTGGATTCTACACACAAGATTGTCAGTGCTACTACATTACTTGTAAAATGACACCAAGAAGCATTAGAAAAGGAGTAGAGAAGGAAGAAGAGACACAGAAGGAAGGAAGGAAGACAGAGAGAAATAGAGACATCATGACTGTACTATGTTTTACCCAGAGGTGTCTCGTTGACCATGCCATTGTCAGAGGCTGCTGCCTAAGACGTTGTAGTCTTAGGAGAGGAATGACTGCTAGGGAAGTGTAGTGGAAGACAGCCTGGATGTTAGAGTTAGAGTGAGTGGGTTTGAATCCATTCTCTCCACTTCATCACCTTTCCAGTCAGGATAACTTTACTCTTTGCATCTCAAATTCTTGTATGTACTGCAGACATACTAAAATGCACATAGTAGGAACATATTAATAACAAACGAATCAGTAGGAGTGACACCTTTTATCTAATGAGTGCTTCGTGCCTTCAATTCTATCTTGCTAGGTAATAAAATCAGAGAAGAAAGACTCCTGTTTATTTTAGACAAAAAACAAAACAAAAAACAACAACTTTCTCTGAGGTCAGGAGAAAAAAGGGTGACCAATCCAGAACTATGTCCACTACATTTTTCTTTAGATAATGGGATTCATCCTTCTGGTATAGCTTAATCTACTTACAAAGAAGGATTAGATAGGCTTTATGTTTTCCTGCTAAACTGTAATTCTCTTTCAAAGATTGCTGTGAATAAAAGAGCAAATAAATGGAATTTCCTTCTCATTATGGATTTCTTTATGTTTGAAAACTTACAGTCTTGTAATTATTTAATTTAACCACCAGATAGTTAGGACTTGTTAGCCAGGTAGGCCAATATGATGTCTGGTGATTGAATTTTGGACGCAGTACGCCAAACAAAACTTTAAGAATTTAGTTTGTCAAAGGAATTGAGAGCTAAATTAAGTCAAAGTGATTTCTGTCCGGGAAGCATCTTCTCAGTGCTGTTAGACTTTTGAAACTTGCTGTGTGCTTTTACTTTTAACTTGTCCTCTCTAAACTTCAGTTTCCAAGTTGTAAAATGAGGAAATTAGGTAATGTTAAAGTTCTTTTCCAGTTCTGTCATTTTAAGTTTATGAAGCTTGGAGTAAAGTGAAACAGAACTCACAATTATTTAGGTACTATGATAATTCCTTTTATATGTCAACTTGATTGGATTAGACGATGCCCCAAAATTTGGTTAAACATTATCTCTAGGTTTCTGAGTGTGTCTGTGAAGATGTTTCTTTGAGATGGTCATTTGAGTCTGTGGAATCAGTAAAGAAAATCACCCTCCTCAATGTGGGTGAGCTTCATCCAATCTATTGAGGGCCTAAATAGAACAGACAGCAGAAGAAGGAGTTTACCCTCTTTTCTTCCTACCTGCCTGCTCGAGCGGCAACATTGGTCTCCACCTGTCCTTGGAGTGGGATTTATAACATTGTCTCCTTGGTTCTCAGGCCTTCAGAATCAGACTGAATTACATCATCAGCTTTCCTGGGTTTCTGGCTTGCAGAAGACAGGTCATAGGACTTCTTGGCCTTGATAATCTTAATATATCTCCATATATGTGTAGATATATCTATCTTATTGGTTCACTTTCTCTGGAGACCCTGAGTAATATGGGGACTAAATGGGACTGTTACTGACCAATTTCTCCAAAAAACTTTTGATTTTTGGAGATCCTACTGGCATCATTTGGTTGATCAGCTACCAGCTGTGTCACCCTGCATGTCATTCTGCCATTCTATGTCAGTGTTCATTTCCTCAGCAGTACTGATTGTCCACAGTCATGCCTGACTAAGGCCTGCTAGCTGGGAATGAGGTTATCCCCACACATGCAGAGTGAATCTGATTGACTAGCAATAAAGTATACTTCGTGCAATGCATATGATTGAAATCAGCTTATTTTTTCATCACTTAATATTACATTTATTGTTTTTACCTTCCAAAGAAAAACCCAGTTCAACTACAGATGAATATTTTCCCTCTCTGCATGATACATGATAGACTTTCAGGTGCTTTCAAAGCACAGAGCTCTTAGGAAGACTTTCTCAGGGTTCTAGTCACAAGTTACAAAAATCCACTATGGATTTTTTAAGCAGCAAGGGGATCATTAAAGTAAAATTGGGGAGCTTAGAGAGTTGCTGGGTTAGCTAGAGAATTAGACTCAAGGCTACATGCCTGGGACAGTGACCCCTCATTGCTGGTTTACTGAAGACACCCCTAATGTCACCACTGAGAACTGGCTCCTGCAGCTTGTGCTGCTGGCATGCTCTGAGATACTGGAGGCAGCCACTGTTAGCCCTGGTACCTGGATGTAGTTGCCACCATTGCTTCTGACTATTTTCAGAAAAGATTCTGCATGGTCATTGTTTTTAATTAATGACCTGGAGCAAGTCTCTGCATGGGGAGCCTAGGTCATTTGCTCATGTCCTAACTGCAAAGGAGTCTGGAAAAATGACATCTTGCCACTTCAGCTCCTGAAAGGGGAGATGGGCTTTGTCTTCTATCAAGACTCATTAGGTACTGAATTTTCCCAGCCTAGGAAGGAACTAAGATGCAAGAATGTTCTGAAGATTCAGAAAAATGTTCAGAAAGAAAGACACACACCCACCTCAGTATGCTTTGAGTGTGCCTCCCATTCCATATTACACCAACAGCAATATTCAATGAAGAAAGGGACTTTGCTTGTATCATCATATCTTTTCACGCAGTCATCAGAATGTCAGAAGTGTGCTTTGAGAAGAAAAATTTCCATTTTGTCTATTTAAAAAATGTTAGGTAAGTCAGAATACCTTTTATTTATACAACTGGAATCCAAAGTGAACGAAGATGTATTCTTCGCACGATGACCTCAAAGCTAGTGTTCATTAAGGGGATATTTTGAATGATTAAGCAATTATATCCCTTAAAACTTGACAAGGAAAATTATTTTTTGTGCTTATGGGATTTGGGGTCCCTGAGAAAATATTATTACCAACGCTATCCTTTGGCAAAATTGTGGATCAGGGACAGTTTTAGGGCCCTCATTTTCCATTTCCTTCATCACTATGATAATTATTCTCAGGAAATCATTTCATAAAACCTAATTTATACTAGGCAGTCATTTATATAAATGACTGTTCAAGCATAATGAGTACCTCTCTGTCTTTTATCTCTGATTCTGTCTTTAAAGGAGCACCTGATGTTATGAGGACACATTCTTGGATCTTGCCAGTTATGGCTGTGGGAAGTAGATTGTGTTGATGAGGAAAGAAAAGGCAACATTATTTGTAGGTGCTTAAGGAAGGGAGCTCAGTGTGTCAGTTGAAAAACACCTGTGATTTAAAAAAATGCTTATTTTAACTGTTTCACAGTAATTTATTTTAATTCACATTTAAAAATTTTTTTCGGCACGGGTATATCTGCAAGTATGTGAATACAGGCAAACTCAGGGCGGGGGAGTTTGGTGTACAGACCATTTTATCACCCACATACTAAACCTCATACCCCACAGTTAATTTTGCTGGTGCTCTTCTTCCTCCCACCCTCCCCTCCCCTCTCAGTCCTCTGTTATTCCCTTCTTTGTGCCCATTTGTTCTCACTATTTAGCTCCCATTTATAGGTGAGAACATGCAGTATTTGGCTTTCTGTTCCTATGTGAGTTTGCTAAGGATATTAGCCTCCAGCTCATCCATGTTCCTTCAAAGGACATGATCTTGTTTTTTATGGATGCATCACATTCCATCGTGTATATGTACCACATTTTCTTTATCCAGTCTACCACCGATGGGAGGTTGATTCTAGGTGTCTGCTATTGTTTAATGTATATTTTATAGACAAACTTAGTGTCAGTGAGATTCAGAAACTTGTTCAAGGCCACTGTGCTAGACTGAATAATGAATTCTCAAAGATGTCCAGGTCCTAATCCTTAGAAACTATGAATATGTTACATCACATGGCAAAGGGGAATTAAGGTTGCAGATGGAATGGAGGTCACTAATCAGCCAATCTGAAAAGGAGATTGTTCTGGGTTATCTGGATGGATCCAATATTGTCACAAGGGTCTTTTAATGTGGAAGAGGGAGGCAGAGGAGGTCAGAGGCAGGGGGAGATTTAAGGATACTATGTGGCTGCCTTTTAAGATAGAGTTAGGACTCATGGCCTCTGTACCAGAGAATGCAGGCAGCCTCTAGGAGCTGGAAAAGACAAGGAAATTGATGGATCCCTAGAACCTCTAGAAGGAGCTAAGCCTGCCAAGAACTCCATTTTAGCCCAGTGAGATCTACTTTGGACTTCTGACCTCTAGAACTGAAAGATAGTAAACATGTGTTTGTGTTAAGCCTCTAAATGTACGGTAATTTGTTATAGAGACCATAGGAAACTAATACAGCCATACACAAATGGTAGAGTCAAAATTCAAAGTCTAAATCCTGAAATCTTGCAGTGTAGTTTAAAGGCAAATAACTAAAGATATGGCAGAAAGAGGCTCTCCTGTAGCTAAGAAGTCAGCATAAGAGGCCAGAAGAGGTCGTAAGAGATAGAGTGAAAATCATGAGATTTTAAGGATATTATTAGAAGGTGGTATTAATAATATTAATTATTAATATTATTAGAACATGGTATTAGAAGACTCAGAAACCCTGGAGTAACTGAACCTGCTTTTGTTGTTGTTGTTGTTTGTTGGTTTTGAGACAGAGTCTCACTCTGTCACTAGGCTGGAGTACAATGGTGTGATCTCAGCTCACTGCAGCCTCTGTCTCCTGGGTTCAAGTGATTCTTCTGCCTCAGCCTCCCAAGTACCTGGGACTATAGGCACATGCCACCATGCCCAGCTAATTTTTGTATTTTTAGTAGAGATGGAGTTTCACCATGTTGGCCAGGATGGTCTCAGTGTCTTGACCTTGTGATCCACCTGCCTTGGCCTCCCCAAGTGTTGGGATTACAGGCGTAAGCCACTGTGCCTGGCCTGAATCCCGCTTTTGACATCTTTCCCCAGACAGTGAACCAAGGCAAAGTAAATGGACATGCACTACAATTACAATGTAAGCTCCCTGAGGGCAGGACTTCTGCTTTGTTCACCACTGTGTTCACCTTTCCAACAATGTGTCTTGCAACAGAAGGTGTATTGATGAATAAATGAGAGGTGTTTTGGCCTCAGCCTTAGGATCCAGTGAGTTCATCTGGGTGACCTGGAGGATTCTGATTCCTATTTTTTTTCCAATGCTAGGAAAGCCCTTCTGGTCCTATTAGACCAGAAGGCCTGCTCTACTTTTATCCTAAAGACTAAGCCTGAATTTCAAACTACATCTCATAACAGTGTTGATAGTTAACACTTAAATAGTATTTGATACATATTGGCACAGTTTTAAATGATTCACATATTTTATTTCATATAATCACATATTAATTTACAGCAACCATATGATTTAAGTAATACATTATCCCCATTCTACAGGTCAGGGAAGTTTAGGCACAGAAAGTTTAAAAAAGTCACCCGCGCTCACACAGCTTGTTTATCATGGAGCTGTCTTTGAACCAAGGTAGCTTGGCTCCAGATTTCATACTCTTACCTATTACTGGTAATGAAAGAGTTTACTGGCCACTGGGCTTAGGTAAGTAAGAGTTTAGCTCTCATATGTCTCCTGGTATATTTTACCTGGCTGTGTGGAGGACAGAAATCAAGAATGTGGAGTGTGTGTGCGTGGGTGGCACCACTTAGAATTGTGCAAGGGGTGTTCTCCTATCATTTTCTTTTTAAACAGGGTCTTGCTCTTTCACTGAGACTTGGAGTGCAGTGGTGTGATCATGGTTTCCTGTAACCTCAACTTTCTGGGCTCAAGCAATCTTCCTGTCTCAGCCTCCTGACCACAGATGGGACCATGACCCAGCTAATTTTTAAATTTTGGGTTTTTTTTTTTTGTGTGGATAAGGGGGTTTCTCTATGCTGCCCAGGCTGCTCTCAGACTGCTGGCCTCAAGTAAGCCACTGTGCCTGGCCTCCCTTCTACCACTTGGTCACTAGGTACACAGAGCAGGAGCGAGGTGAGAATAGAGCTGAGCTGCAGTTCACATCTTCTCTTGCCTAGGGGGTGTGTGTGTGGGAAGAGTAGTAATAGAATTACCCACAAAGGAGCTGAGGAAGAGGACAGGGCAGAACACTGACTGTGGGAGGTTGGCTGGTGAGCAACCTTCTGTGCCTAGAGAAGAATCTGCTTGCCTTTGAAATATTCTTGGCCCAGGAAAGTGAGAGAGAAGCAAAAACCTTAGGATATTGACCTTTGGATGTACCATGAATGCTCCAGTCATCCCATTAAAGTGTCTCCAAACTTGGCACTTGTTGGGGAATCAGTTAAAAAGTGTGAGGAAAGAGAAGGAACCATAGTTACCCTTCTCCAATGGGCAAACCATAGAAACCAGGCTGACCTTTATTTAAAGCTCTGGGGAAAGGGTGCAAATCAAGACCCCCCACCCTTTTTATTTTGCACCTTCCAGTCCCATCCTGTACTACACATGGACTCCTGCTTATGCACATGGACTGTGCGCTCCCAAGTCCTCCCTCTACTCTGAATTTTCTCAAAAAGTTAGCCATTAGTCACTTGTCTGGTGACCTTCTTGGCCTCAGAAGGATAAGATGAGGAAGAGGTCTGTGCTGCCCTTAGAAGTAGTCCCCTTTGATCATAGATTTCCTTTGTCTCAGGAGTTGGAGTAGTTTCTGGGAACTTGACTTAGAAAGGGGGACACAGGCTCTAGGTGAGTGCTTCCCCTTACCTCTGTGGACTTGCCATTTTGTGGGGCGAGGCATGGCCACTGTACAGTCAGAGCCTCCTAAAGTGATGCTTCTGTAATTTGTATATGCATACACATCACCTGGAGTTTTTTTTTTTTTTTTTTTAAAGGATTCCTGGACTTAACCCTAGTTATTCTGATTCTGATTCAGAGTATATAACAAGTGCCCAGGTGATGCTGATGTTGTTGGTGAACAACACTTACAGTCTAAAGAGCAAAGCCTAGGACAGGAGCCCTGGATGCCCATCTAGAGGCTATACCACACAGAATTACACTGCACAGAAATTACACTAAAACATAATCACAGAGTGGTCCTTCATCTCATGTCAGGATTCCAGCTATAATTCTAGCAGACAATCTGGGGAAGTTGATGGATTGTTGGAAAAGTGCCTTGGGGTCGAAATCCATCTGTAAGTACTGGGAAAAAGGCCTATTGGAACCAGCAGCCCAGATAACCTGATGCTGAATTTCCAGCTAAAGGGACCATGGTGAGCAAAAAGAATCTGCTTCTGGTCACTGCTTGCATTGGAGAAGAAAATGAGGCAAAGCAGAGACTAAAGTTGGCCTCAGTTTTGTGTAGGAGAAATGGAGACATCAAAAATAACACTAGGCCTAATACTTAGGCTACTTCTGTATTATAATAAAGAGATCTATGTTTTACAAAAGAAAATGGAATAAAGTGTTAAATGTTATCTTTGAGACTTTATCAAGATAAAAAGAGAAACATTTAGGAAAAGTTGAGAGAGGTGCAGTCCTAGATGGTTGTCTTCTGTTTCCATATGGTTGGATCTAGTTATTCTGAACACTTTGTGATGTTCTCAAAAAGATTTGCTTGTTTGCCTAACAAGTGACGTGTAACTAATCGGCAGTTACATGCTTTATTCTTTTTAGAAAACATTAAGAATAAGCAACCCCTTCTTCCCAAGGGACTCTCCACTTCAGCTTTGGATGAATAGGTTTCCTAGGAAACAGATCTCATGGATAATTCTAGAGCTTAGTCACTATGTCCTGAGAATGAATCAATGGAGCTTTTCATAATGTCAACTCTTGCATCCATTTCCTTTTCAATTGACCATGTGCTAAGCATTTGAAAGAAACACTTACTAGTTGACCACCACTTAGAAAATCTTTGCTTTTTAGGAATCTAGTCATAATTGTGAGGCTAGGATAATTTATTTTCAAGCTTTCCTTTTTTTTTTTTTTTTTGGAGACCATGTTTCCCTCTGTTGCCCAAGCTGGAGTATAGTGGTGCTATCTCGGCTCACTGCAATCTCTGCCTCCTGGGTTCAAGCCATTCTCCTGCCTCCACCTTCCAAGTAGGTGGGATTACAGGCATGTGCCACCGTGCATAGCTAACTTTTTTTTGTATTTTTAGTGGAGATGGGTTTTTGCCACATTGGCCAGGCTGATCTCAAACTTGTAACCTCAGGTGATTTACCTGCCTCAGCCTCCTGAAATGCTGGGATTAGAGGCATGAGCCACCACACTGGGCCTTTTCAAGCTTTTTTGATTATACTAAATAGCACTTTGTAAAGCCTATTGATTCACTTCTGGGAGAAATTAAAACTATTTGATTATGATATCCTTGGATCTCTTTATAAATTGTATTGCGATACATATCTTTTTTTATAGATATATATTGCAATGCAATTTATCTATTAAATTTATTATCTACAATTTATCAATCATCAAAATTAATTCTGCTCCAAGATTACCTGGAGGATTTTGGATCTCTCTTGAAAGGTTGGAAGTAGAACTGTCTCCTTCAGTGTCTTCTTTTTAATTTTTAAAATGCACAAACCGTAAATGTACACATTGAGTTGTAAAATGAACGTCTATGTACCTGCCATAAGTCAACAGCATAACCAGAACCATACAGCCCTTATTTACCACCAGCAGTAGCCATTATGCTAATTACCATGGTCTTCATTCCTTTTTTGTTTTTGGTCAGCATTATTAAAATATTATATAAGTGCAATAAAATTGGCCTATTTTAGGTATGCAGTTCAATGAATTTTGACAAATATACACATTTGGGCAACCATACCACACTGAGGAGATAGAACATATCCTCCATTGCAAAATGTTCCCTTTTTTTGGAGGATATTTTTACTACATATAGAATTCTGGCTTGACATATCCTTTCCCTTCTTGAAAAATACTGTGCCACTTTCTTCTGTCTTCCAGGTTTCTAATAAGAAATCCACTGTCATTTGAATTGCCTTTCCTCTGTCAGTAAGGTTTCACTACTCTGTGGATGCTTTCAAGATTGCTTTTTCTTATGCTGTATCTTAATAGATATTTCTTTAAGTTTATCCTCTTTGCAGTTCACTTAGCCAGCTGATTCTGTAGGTTTATGTCTTTTGCCAAATTCAGAAATGATTTCTTTGAATGTGTTTGCAATCCTGCTGTTTTTCTTCTTTACTTTTGAAGTTGGTGACACAAATGTTAGATTTTGTTATAGTCAAGTAGGTCCTTGGGGATGTATTCATTTATTTTTCTAGTCATTTCTCTCTTATTCAGATTGGATAAATATCTGTCTATGGTTCTATTTTCAAGTTCACTGATGCCTTCCTCTGTACCTTCAATTTGACGGTTGAGCCCATCTGTTGGGTTCTACTTACTGTATTTTTCAGCTCTAAAATTTCCATTTGGTTCTTCTTTACATACTGTATTTCTTGCTAAGATGTTCTATTCTTTCGTTTATTTCAAATGTGTTTGAAAATGCTTGTTGAAACATTTTTATGATGGCCAATTGAAGATTTTTGTCAGATAATTCTAAGATTGCTGTTATCTTGGTCCTGCATCTTTTTTTTTCCTCTTAGGATGAGATTTTCCTGGTTTTTGATATGACAAGTGATTTTCAATGAAAACCTGGACATTTGAGATACTGTATTTTGGACCTGGATCTTATTTAAACCTTTGGTTTTACTTAGTTTCTCCTGACATTGCTCTGGAGTCGGGGAAACTACCTTATCAATTGCCAAGAGAAGGGTATTAAAATCTCCAGCTATAATTGTGGATTTATTCTCCCTTTGTTTCTATACATTTTTATTTTGTTACCTTAAAGTTGTATTAAGTGGATACATGTTAAAGATTGTTAGTTATGTCCTCTTAAGAGAAATTCCTTTATTCTTGCAAAACAATCTTAGGTATCTCTGGCAATACTCCTTGTTTTGATGTCTACTATGTCTGTCATTAATAATGCCGCTCCAGCTTTCTTTAATTAAGGTTTGTGGGTTATATATTTTCCAATTATTTAATTTTAACCTATCTGTGCCTTAATCTTTAAAGGAAGTTTCTCGTAGGAAACATATATTTAGGACATTATTATCTGATAAGTTCTGCCATGAAATTGGAGGAGCTTAGAAGAATCACTCTTTCGCTTTAATGCTATTGTTTTTGTATATTATATACATATTTTAATATAAAAATATATCATAATATTTAAACATAATATACTATTGTTATTTTATTCATCCAAAATACGTTTAATTTACCCACATATTTACTATGCTCATTGCTTTCAGTTCTTCTTGAATCTTGGAGGCTGCATCTGTTTCCTTGTTTTTGTTTTTTCTTTCAGCCTGTAGAAGAAACTAATCCAAGAATGGTCATTAACTTGTCATTGGTTTTACATGTATCTGCAAGTAGCAAATCAGCTCAGATATTGTTTGTCTGACAGTGTCTTCATTTTGTCTCCATCATGGATTAAATTTTTCTTTTTATAGAAAATTGGCAATTAGTTTTCCTTCAGTACCTAATAGGTATTTCCCACTGCTTTCCAGTTTTCATTATTGGTGTTAAGAATTCAGCTATCTCTAATTCTTGTTTTTAAATTGCTAAAATTTTTTATTTTTAAAGTATTAAGTTCAGAGGTATGTGTGCATGTTTTACATAGGTAAATATCTCTCATGGGTCCATATGCAGATTATTTCATCACCCAGGTATTAAGCTTAGCACTCATTAGTAATTTTTCCTGATTCTCTCCCCACTCCCACCCTCCACCCTCCAATAGGCCCCAGTGTGTGTGGTTCTTCTAGGTGTGTCCATGTATTCTCATCATTTAGATTCCACTATCTCTGATTCTTGTTCCAATGAGGGTACTCTTTTATTCTGATTACCTTAATATTTTGCCTTTAATTTTTCTGAAGTTTCACTGTATAGGCTAAGGGATTATGGGACTTCTTGAGTCACTGGATTGATGTAGTTTATCAGTTTAGAGAAATTATCAGTCATTATTTGTTCAAATATTACTCTCTTCTTGCCTCTTACTCTGGAACCTCAATTAAACTAGGGATATATCTTTTCATCACATCCCCTGTATCTTTACTCTCTGACAATTTTATGTTTTTTTTTTTAGTCTTTCTGGCTTTTATCATGGATAGTTTCCCTTGACCAATCTTAAAGTTCACTGGTATTCTCTTCTTTTGTGTGTCTGATGTGATGTTAAGCCCACCTAGTGAGTTGTTTATTTTGGCTATTGATCTTTTTCATTCTGCAAATTCAAACAGATTGCTTCGCAACTCTAGAATGCTATTATATAGCTTCCCAGTTTTTGTTGACATTTTCATATATTCTTTTATATCCTTCAGCCTAACAAGCACAGCAGTGTTTACAGTTTGAATCAGATGATTCAAATCTTTAGATTTTCAGATGATTTCTTTTGTCTCCTGTTTCTGTTGATTCTGGTTCACATGGTCTTATCCAGAGAGGAATCCTATGATTGTTTCCTAGATATATATTTGAGAAATTATTAATGCAAATTTAATACCTAGAGTGTTGACTTTCTTCAGAGAGAATTTTTCATCACCTCTGCCAGGGATCTGAGGTTCATGGTCTATGAACAAAGTAGCATTTCTGTGGGTCACCTAGACAATCCTCTGAATCTTCTAAATCCGTCATTCAATATCATACCGGAGATTTTGAGGGAGCTAATACTACACAAGGGATTTTGTGTTAGGATTTTCTCCTGGGCAGGAGTTGAACTGTGACACATTTGTTCTTCCCTAGAGTCAGTCAACCTGCTTACCTTTCAGCTGTTTTCCAAAGCCTGAAGGCACAAGCAAGGGAACCTCAAGTTAGGAAAAGAGGCTCCAGCAGTGATACACATGAGAATATGAAGACTTCAGCACCGTCTCCTTTGACAAGTAGCACTCCATGTCTTAGCTTCTCTTTCTGCATGGGCATGTGTCCTGGGCCAGAAATGGTTCAGGCTTTCCTATTTGAGCATTAATCCTCTCCTGTTTTAAATTAGTCATTTTATCTCTATCTATTAGATATCTGATGTTTTTCAGTATAGCCTTTTGAATTTTACCTAACTTTAAAAAATGTATTCATTTTTAAATTGTGATAAAATGCACATAAAATTTACCATCTTTATCCATTTTTATTGTACTTTAGGTTCTGGGGTGCATGTGCAGATCATGCAGGATTGTTGCATAGGTACATACATGGCAAGGTGGTTTGCTGTCTCCATCCCCCGTCACCAATATCTGGCATTTCTCCCCATGTTATCCCTCCCCAAACTCCCCACCTCCTGCTGTCCCTCCCCTAGCCACCCCCAAAAGACCGCAGTGTGTGATGCTTCCCTCCCTGTGTCCATGCGTTCTCATTGTTCAACATCCACCTATTAGAACATGCGGTGTTTGATTTTCTGTTCTTATGTAAGTTTGCTGAGAATGATGGTTTTCAGATTCATCCATGTCCCTACAAAGGACATGAACTCAACCTTCTTAATGGCTGCATAGTATTCCATGGTGTATATGTGCCACATTTTCCTTGTCCAGTCTGTCATTGATGGGCATTTGGGTTGGTTCCAGGTTTGTGCTGTCCTAACAACTTTTAAGTATACAGTTCAGTAGCGTTAAGTACATTTATATTGTTGTGAAATCAATCTCCCGAACTCTTCTTAGTCTCTTTGTTAAGAGATGAGAGCTCACTCTATCACCCAGGCCAGATTCTAACTACTGGGCTCAATCAATCCTCCCGCTTCAGTCCCCTGAGGACCTGGGTCTGTAAGAGCATCCACTGCACCTTTCAGTCTTACAAAAATGAAACTCTGTACCTACTAAACAAAAAGTTTTCTTTTTCCATTCTCCGCCACCCCTGACAACAATTCAGCTCTGTCTCTGATTGATCACTCTAGGTACCTCATCTAAGCAGAATCATGCAGTACTTGTCTGTCTGTGACTGGTTCATTTCACGTAGCATAATGTCCCGAAGGTTCGACCATGGCGGAGCATGTGTCAGAAATTCTCTCCTCATGGCTGATTAATATTCCATTGCATGTATATACCATCCTTTGTTTATCCATTTACCCTCAATGGGGATTGAGTTGCTTCTGCATTTTTGAAAATAATACTCTATTATGAGTAATAATACTGTAAACACAGGTTTACAAATATCTGTGGAGATCGTCCTTTTAGTCATTTCAGGTGTAAAACGAGAAGTGGAATTGCTAGATCATAGGGTAATCTTATTTTTAGGTTTTCGAAAAACTGCTACAGAGGCTGCACCAACAGTGCACAAGGGCCCTTATTTTTTTATTAGGATGGTTGATTTTAGTTGCCTAGTCAACTGTCACTAGAAACCACAAGAGAATTGATACTTTTCCAAACGACACGCAGAAGTTACTAATAAAAGAATGATGTTGGTTCAGTTGGCTTAGGAAAGAAAAAGGGCAATTTTGAATTTTTTCAGACGTTTTCTGAAGACATAGAATCTTAGACTCAAAGGACAAAAAGGACTCCAGGCTTCATTTATTTTAACTTCTCCATTTTAAAGACAGGAAAACAAATGTCATGAAGAAAGTGATGAGAAAAAAAAACTTTATGAAGGCGATAAGGCTTTACATGGTTACCAGTTCTCTTTATTACAATTAATGCAAGTGAAGTTGGCTCAGGTTTTTCATTTGCTGGCTCTATTTTTTGGTCTTAGCAAGTATGAGGGAACATAACCCATAGTCAAAACATTCTGACTCTGCTAATGTGCTAAAAAGTTACTGAAGTTTGTGGACAAGGCCAAGCCTGAGATGAACCATTTTTATTTCCGTCTCAAGCTCCAAAACAAAGTCTCTATTCTTTAAAATGTTTTGATACACTTTTGTTCATCAAATTTTGAATTCGCTTATGTAGATAAAATCTTAAAAAGAGTCCTAACAATTCTACCTTGATGTTTTTCTTTTCTGATGGATACTTTAGTCAACTTTCGAACATGTTCAGACACTGAATCTTAAAATCAGGATGACATTATTCCTGTCTATTCTAGATGGGATCCAAGTCCCATTTAGTTCACACAACTAATATTACAGACAAATAAGTGAAGATCCTGTGAGGCCTGAAAGCATTAGAGTGGAGTTATGCTTGGAATTATCTGGCTTTGGATGATCTATATTTTATAATCTTTATTTTATTCTTAAGTGTTCTGGAATTTAGTGTGTGTTCGCTTCTCTGGAACTCTTCAGTATGTTCTTCCCATGGGTAACAACAGCAACAATAACACTTGGAAAGCTCTCCTTCTTTCTGCTAAATAGAATGCCTCATTTTCTTCACTTTTTCAAGACAGCACTAATGATTATTAAAGACTATGACATTTTTGATCACATTCTCATGCCATTTACAAATGGAAAAGATTCCATTACTATCTGGTGTAGTTTCTCAGAAACAAGACCGTGTGAATAAGTCATTTTATAGAACCGCGAAGTCTTGATGATGCGCCCGCGCGCACACACGTTGTTTACGTGTGTGATTAAAAGAACCCCAAACTTGGGGAAAGCTTAACATTTGTATCATTCTATGAGAAACGGCGGATACATTACTCTAATAACTTCAACCTGATAAAGCTTCCATATGTATTTATCAAGCTGTAATATGAAGGGGGAATTGCTAAGCAATATGAAAGCAGCATGGTGGATTTATGTGGAGTATAATACGGTGCCACAGTTGCTCTGAGTCTGAGGGGGAATCTGCGGGCGGCTACTCTCTGTTCAGGGCACTTAGAGCACTTGAACTTTACAAAGATCCTAGGAAGTCAACCTTCAACTGAGACATCAAAGTGTATCATCTGATTCTTATAGGGGTCAGTGCATATATTGCCCAACTGACTCCCAGCAGAACTTACCAACTACATGCCATTTCAAGGGTCAGACAGAGAAGGCATTTGCTGGAATAAATAGAAAGGCTCCACAGTCTGAACAAAATGATTCATGATTAATTTCAGTTCCATTCCCACACAAAAATTCAAACCTTAAGGAAGGAGCAAAAATAGTTCAGTATAAAAGTATTCAGCTTCCTTAGGTCATGGTTGGGTAATCAGCACGGGCTCTCTAATGATGTGTTAGAATAAAAATGCTACAGTTTTTTTCCCAGGATATTTTCTTTAGTGTAAAAGAAAATAGAATTGAAAATATATTATGGGTCTATAGTAATGCATACTATCCTTATGGGAAATAGAAAAATGCAGTTCTTCCCAATTCCCTTTCACATCTTGACTCACATAGAAATTTAAAATAATTTTAATAACACGCCTGGTTGCTTTTGGCCAGAGGTGATTAGCCTGGTTTCCTGCTGGTCACTTCAAAAGCTAAGAGATAGTTTCAGGTACTGCTGTAACTCCTTCCCAGTCCACCAGAGTTGCATGGCTCTGGAATGGTCTATTGAAGAGGCCTTATCAGAGTTAAAACTGTATGTCAGGTGCTCTTCCAGGAGCTTTATGTGTATTAATTCCTTTAATTTTCACAAACTCTATGACAGAGATAAGATTATTCCCATAAGGTAGAAACGTTAAAAATCTTGCTCCAATTGCTGGCAAGTGGGATGGTTGGAATTTGAACTAAAGCAGAGTTCAAATCCTAGCTATACGAGCATTTGTGTTCTTAGCCACCATTCTGCATCCAGAAGTACAAGCGATTGAGAAAGACCACATTGAATCTAATTTGGGTCTCATCAGTTACAAGGGGTCTGATACTTGTGAAGCCCAGTTGTATTTGGGTATTTGTATACCTTATGGTAAACTACTCACTGTTCAGAGTAGATGTCAGCTCTGAGGAAAAGAATGCCTCAGGAGCGGTATCCAACATATAGGAATGATAAAATAAGGGTTGGAAAGACAAGAGAAATATTAACCAACTTAGAAAAAGTTTACTGTAAAATTTGTTGCCACTGAAATAGTTTGAAAATTTTAAAACATAGTTTCTAGAAATTGGTCACTACCTACCAGGTAGGATGCTGATATTTGTGATAGCTGCCCATTTGAGTCTGCCCAGCACAGGACGGCTTCTTCTGTTCCACCATCCTGACTTAGAGCAGTCAAAGCCGAGATTGAAAATAACAAAACATACTTCTGGCTTCTACTCTGGCCCATGTAAGGAGCTTAGAAGTTGCCACTGCGTCCTAACAACAAGTGAAAATCTGTTTAACAAGTGGAGAAATCAGGAGCCCTTCTTAGATCTGTCAGAGAAAGGAGGTACTAGGATAAAGCTGCTGCCCTCAACATTGGATAGACAGGAAGATACAGGGAATCACAACACAGTGGAGCAAAATACATGACAGGAGCCAGTGACAGGGCAGGGAAATGACAACAGTAACTGAATTGTTGGATGCTCAAAGTGAACAACTCAAGGTTAAAAACTGCATGGGGACCCTGTCATAGGGGGAGCTCAGTACTTTTATGAGTCTTACCAGTAGATTTCCCTGGTTCTCACAGGGAAAATTAGAGAGAAATCCACTCCTTCTTCTGACACGAGGAGAGAAAAAAGAAAACATTTTGAAAAATACTAAACATTCTATTTTTATTAGCAAAGCCTTTTCAAGAGAAGCTATTTTACATGAGCCTAACCTGCTGAGTTTTTTCAGAGCCTAACCCACCTGAAGAAGAAATACTCAACTCTAGCTCTAACTATCCTGTCCTACCTAAGAAGGGCAAAAAACTAAGAAGCTCTAGTGAAGTTCACATACTCATTAAAAGACTGAGAACTATTATAGGACTATGAAATGCTTCTTTCTTTCTCATACCTTACCACTACATTCCCATGTTACCATGGGCCTGTTTATTGCAGTTCTTTTTACCTAGTACATAGGGTTCACCTTTTAACAAAAATAAAAAGACATACAAAGGACAAAAAACACAGTTTGAAGAGCGTCAACAAGAATCAGAAATAGGGTCAGATATGGAAGGAATGTTGGAATTATCAGGCCAGGAGTTTTAAAAAGAACCTAAGTGCTTTCTTCAGAAAAGTAGGCAACATGCAAGAAGAGATGGACAATGTAAGCAGAGAATGAAAATTCTAAGAATGGAAGAGAAGTACTAGAAATCAACAGCACTGTAACAAAATGAAGAATGCCATTGACTGGCTTATTATTAGACAGTACACAGCTGAGGAAGGAATCTCTGAGCTCAAGAATATGACAGTAAACTTCAGACACTAGAAAGCAAAGTGAAAAAAGACTAACAAAAACCAGAACAGAATGTCATCTTAGACATTCTGTGGGACAACTAGAAATAGTATAACATGTGTAATGAAAAGGAAGAGAAGCAATATTTGAAGCAATGACAGCAGAGGATTTCCCCAAATTAATGTCAGACACTAAACCTCAGCTCCAGGAAACACAGAGAACACCAAGCAGAATGAATGCCAGAGCAAAACATGTAGGTATTTCATCTTCAAACGATAGAGAATCAAAGATTTAAAAAAAAAAAAAAAAAAAACTTGAAAGAAGCCAGAGGAAAAAGAATCCTGCCCTTAAAGGAGGAAAGATAAGAATTACATCTGATTTCTCCCCAGAAACCATTTGTATTAGTCTGTTCTCACACATACCCAAAACTGGGTAATTGATAAAGGAGATTTAATGAATTCACAGTTACACATGGCTGGGAAGGCCTCACAATCATGGTGGAAGGTGAAGAAAGATCAGATACACAGTGTATATGGTAGCAGGCAAGAGAAATTGTGTAGGAGAACTCTCCTTTATAAAACCATCAGATCTCATGAGATTTATTCACTATCATGAGAAGAACATGGAAAAGACATGAACCCATGATTCAATTACCTCCCACTGGGTCCCTCCCTAATGTGGGGATTATGAGAGCTACAATTCAAGAAGATTTGGGTGGGGACACAACCAAACCATATCACCAGTCAAGCAAGAAGAGAGTGGCATGAAATACTTAAAGTGTTGAGAGAAGGCCAGGCATGGTGGCTAGTGTCTGTAATCCTAGCACTTTGGGAGGCCAAGGCAGGTGGACTGCTTGAGCTCCGAAGTTCGAGACCAGCCTGGATAACAGGGAGAAATTCTGTCTCTACTAAAAGTAAAATAATAATAAAAAAATAAAAATAAAAAATTAGCCAGATGTGGCAGCGCCTGGCTAATTTTTTTTGAATGTTAATAAACTTTACATTTAATAAGGAAGTGGCCCATAGAGATGGCACTCTCAGAGAAGACGTTAACCCTACAGGCCAAATCCCTGGAGCCTTAGGAGTTACCGGGGAGGCACACAGCTCCCAGGTAGGACTTTTTTGTAGGATGTAAAGGCGATTTTCATCGCTGGGTATAGTTGATGATTTTTCAGGCACGTTTGGTTTCAGTCTTCTCTCTTACCAAGCTTCTACTCATGAATGAAGACCTGTTCCAACACCACTTCCTGAAGATGCCTTCCCAATACTCTCAAGCAGAAGGGCCCTCTGCTGTCCGCATCTCTTGGGCATTGGGTACTTTCCTCTAATAGGGTCACTATTATTTTAGTTGTTGTATGTATCTAATCCTCCCACTGGACGACAGGCTGGGAATGTTTTCACATTCAGCTTTTTTTTTTTTTTTTTTTTTTAAAATCCCTGCAATCTGGAACAATGCCTGGAGTCCCCAGCTACTTGAGGGACTGTGGCAAGAGGATTGCTTGAACCTAGAAGGTTGAGGCTGCAGTGAGCTGAGATGGTGCCACTGCACTCCAGCTTGGCTGAAAAGGGAAACCCTGTCTCAAAAAAAAAGAAAGAAAAAAGAATCCCACCAATGAGAATTCTGTGACCTACAACGTTATCCTTCAAAAGTAAAGAAAAAATAAATTCTCAAAAAGGAAATTTGTTGCCAGTAGTTATGCCTTACAAAAAATGCTAAGAGAAATTCAGACAGAAGGAAAATAATATAGTTTAGACACTAGCTCTATGTAAAGAAAGAAAGTATCAGTGGATCTTAAACTATTATGAACAGTTATACACTGACAAATTGGATAACTTAGAAGCAATGTATTCTCTGGCATTATTTAAGATTGAATCATGATGAAAGAGACAATCTGGACAGACCAATAATGAATTCGAAGGTTGAATCAGTAACAAAAATCTCCCATCAAGGAAAAGTCCAGGCCCTGATGGTTTTACTGTGAATTCTACCAAACATTTAAATAACTAATACCAATTCGACTCAAACTATTCCAAAAAATTGAAAAGGGTGGAATATTTCCAAACTCACCTTACTAGGCCAGCATTGCCTCGATACCAAAGGTAGACAAGGACATGATAAAATAAAACAAAAAGACTATGGGCCAATATCCTCGCTGAACATAAATACAAAAGTCTTCAACAAAATATTAGCAAACCAAATTTAATGGCATATTAAAAAGCCCGTTTTCCATAATCAAGTGGGATTTATCTCAGGGGTGCAAAGGTTTTTCAGCAACAAAACTAATAACAGAATGATGCACAAGAAATGTGGTAATTTCAATGGTGGCAGAAAAACTGTATGACAAAATTCAGTATCCTTTCATGACAAGTTAGGTAGAGAAGAAATGGGCCTCAACATAATAAAAGCCTTTTAATCCCACAGCTAACATGCCACTTCTATTCAATATAGTATTGGAAGTCCTAGCCAGAACAATTAGTTGAGAATAAATAAAATCATTCATATTAGGAAGAAGTTATATTTTCCTTGTTTGCAGAGGATATGATCTCATATACAAAAAAACCCCAAAGACTCCACCAAAAACTGTTATAACCTAAATAAATTTAATAAAGCTGTAGGATACAAAATCAGCATACTAAAATCAGTGGAGTTTATTTATACGAACAGTGGGCTGTCTAAAAAAGAAATCAAGCAAACAATTGTATTTACAATAGATACAAAAATACTTAGAAATCAATTTAACCAAAGAGGTGAAAGATCTCTACACTGAAAAGTGTAAAACACTGATAAAAGAAATGGAAGACACAAATAAATGGAATGATATCCCCTGTTAATGGAATGGAAGAATTAATGTGAAAATGTCCATACTAACCAAAGTGATGTATAGATTCAGTGCAATCCTGATCAAGATACCAGTGACTTTCATTACAGAAATAGGAAAAAAATACTAAAGTTTGTTTTTAAGACCCCGAATAGCCAAAGTAATTTTGATTGACAAAAACAGAGCTGGAGTCATCACACTGTCTGATTCATAATATACTACAAAGCTATAGTAACAAAAACAGCATGGTGCTGGCATAAAAATAGACATACAGACCAATGGAACAGAATAGAGAGCCCAGAAATTAATCCACACACTTATGCTCAATTGATTTTTTGGCAAAGATGCCATGAACACACAACAGAGAAAAGACAGCCTCTTCAATAAATGGTGTTAGGAGAACAGGATAGTCATATGCAAAAGATTGAAATTAGATTCGTATTACATGCAAACATCAACTCTAAATGGATTAAAGCTTAAGTGTAAGACCTGAAAATATGCAACTGCTAAAAGAAAACATAGGGTAAAACCTCTATGACATTGGTCTAGGCAAAAACTTTTCAACACGACCCCAAAAGCACAGACTACAAAAGCTAAAATAAACAAATGAGATTATATCAAACTACAAATCTGCACAGCAAAAGCTCAACATCACCAATTATCAGGGGAATGCAAATTAAAGCCACAGTGAGATTTCATCTCACACCTATTGGGATAGATGTAATCAAAAACAACAATAACAAAACAAACGAAAACCTCCAGAAGATAAGTGTTGGTGAAGATGTAGAGAACAGGAAACCGTACACACTTGTGGTGAGAATGTAAATTAGTACAACCATTATGGAAAACAGTACAATGGTTTCCTTTAAAACTAAAACTAAAACTGTCATATGACACAGCAATCCTAGTGAATATATATTCAAAGGAAATAAAAATAAGTATTTTAGTTTTTTGAGACAGGATCTCTCTCTGTTGCCCAGGCTGGAGTGCAGTGGCTCACTGCAGCCTCAACTTTCTAGGCTCAAGTGATTCTCCTACCTCAGCCCCCTAAGTAGCTGGGACTACAGGTGAGCACCACCATGCCTGGATTTGTTTTTTTTTTTTTTTTTTTAAATTTTAGTAGAGGTAGGCTCTATGTTGCCCAAGCTGGTCTTGAGCTTGTGAGCTCAAGCAATCCACCCATCTGAGCCTCCCAAAGTGCTGGGATCACAGGCATGAGCCACTACGCCTGACTGAAATCAATATTTTATAGAGATATCTGTACTTCGCATGCTTATTGCAGAATTATTCACAATAGCCAAGATATGTCCATCATGGGTGAATGGATAAAGATGTTGTATATATACACAATGGAATATTACTCAGCCATCAAAAGATCCTATCCATGACAACATCGATGAACCTAGAGAACATTTTGTTAAAGTGACATAAGCCAGGCACAGAAAGGCAATTATGCATGATATCATTCATACGTGGAAGCTGAAATAGTTGATCTCATAGAAGTAGACAGTAGTAAGATGTTTACCAGAGGCTAGGAGGTGATTGGAGGGGGTAGGGTGGGGGATGAAGTTGGGGAGATATTGGTTAAGAGTTGCAAAATTTCAGTTAAGTTCAAAGGGTCTACTGGTGATACAACAATATATTACTGAAAATGCTAAGAGGATGAATATACATTGTTCTTACTACAAAAATAGTAACTGTGTGAGGTCACACACATGTTAGTTAGCTAGGTGTACTCATTCCACAATGTATATATACTTCAAAACATGTTGTACATGAGAAATACATACAATTTGATCTTTCAATTAAAAAAATTAAACTGAAGAGGATTGAGAATAAATGAAAGCAAAATAAAAACCTTAACAGATAAGTGTCTAAAATAATAGCAACAATGTACTTGATTATGAATGCTTATGTACACATATGCTTATGTATGTGTGAAGCAAATGACGATGGCATGGGGGACAGGAGGGAGAAATTAGAAATATTTTGTTATTATAAGGTATTTGCAATATCTGTGAAGCAGCATAGTGTTACAGAAAGCATACTTAGATTAGTTGTAAATGTAAGGATGCTCCTTGACTTATGATGGTGTCATGTCCCAGTAAACCCATCATAAATGGAAAATTTTGTAAGTCAAAAATCCACTTAATACACCTAACCTACTGAACATCATAGCTCAAGCCTAGGCTACCTTAAATGTGCTCAGAACACTTACATTAGCCTATAGTTGGGCTGAATTATCTAACACAAAGCCTAATTTATAATAAAATGCTGAATAGCTTACATAATTTATTGTTACATAAATTCAATACATGCTGAATACATATAATTACTATTGTAAAGTCAAAAAACTGTAAGTCAAATGCAGATCATCTATATATTGTAAACTTTAGTGCAACCACTAGAAAAGTAAAAAGGATTGATATGCCAAGAAAGGACAGAAAATTAAAACATAAAGTACTCAAAACCATGGAAGAAAGAAAAAGTATAGAAGACAAAAGTAGGAATAAAGAACAAAGAATACTGTAACCAATATCATAGATCTTATTGTGACTGTATCAGTCCCTTTCAATGTCAATGATCTAAATACACAAAAGACAGAGGTTGTCAGAGTGGATAGAAAATAACACCCAACCATACATTTCTCTACAAGAAATCCATTTTATATTTTTAAAACACATATAGATTAAAAGCAAAGGGATAAAGATATACCATACTAATACTAACCAGAGAAAGCAGGAGAGTGATATGTTAATTTCACATAGAGCAGACTTCGGAGCAAAAAATTTTATCAGAAAGAAAAGGGTGTTATATAATGATAAGAGGATCAATACTTCAAGAAAGACAGGACAAGCCTTGTGTGTTTACCTGAAAGCAGAGTATCAAAATGCATTGGGCAAAAACTGATAGAATTGTAAGTAGAAAGAAAATGAATCTGCTATTATGCTTGGATACTTTAATACCCTTCTATCAGAAATAGACTGAGGCACTATTCATAGCCACTCTTGGATCTGGACTAGAATATGTCTTGCCAATCTAAACTCCTTTGTGCTGTGCCGACAGCTCTAGAATTTAGGGTAACAAGTAAAATATTTCTTTCCTCTATTTGCCATATTAGAAAAAATGTATCTGTAGTCACAGTTTTCAATTATGTTTCCAAAAATCTCAACTTTCCACCTTGATTTCTAAATAGCTCCTTTTATTGTAGCATTATCCTTTTATTTAAGTCAGAATACAGGTTATGGAATATCCACACTGGATGTGTTCCTTCCAGACCTCCTTCTGGTATCAAGCTCCTTGATTGTGTTTTCCAATCAGTTTCATCAGCCAGCTTTCTCTTGACTCTACTGCAGTAGCAAACTATCCCTAAATCTCTGTGGCTTGCAAAAGTTTATTTCTGGCTTGCCTCCTTGGGTATGGGTGAGCTCTGGCCCTACTATACAGGCCTGCTCACTCTGGCACTCATGCTGAAGGAGCCATTCTGCCTGCTACAGAGAGAGCAATAGAAAAATGATAGAATGAAACCTCCCTCCCTCATTGACTGTATTGTTAGTCCTTAGCTCTGCTCTTTCCTTTGTACTCATTTCCATGAAAAATATTTAGACTCTAAAACAATTTAACTGATGTATCTTTGAACTTTAGTAGGTTTTCTCACACCTAGATTCATAAATGCCTTTGTCCTTTGCTTTGTCTAAACTATGTATGTGTATATATAATTTTGCTGTTACCCTGATTTTATCACCAGATTTTTTCTTGACAACAGCCAAAAGAAGGAAGAAACAAATGCTGCTGTGCCTTTGATGCAGTAAAGAGTAAAAGTATTGAACAGCCCTCTTACAGATGGTGCAGAACATTTTATCTTTTTTCTAAGTGCTTAATTTTTGTTTTATATGTTCCTTTTTTTAAAATCTCTACTATCTTTAGTAACTCAGAAATGCTTTATAGAAATGCTGTATAGAAATAATACATGCCAGGCGTGGCAGCTCACACCTGTAATCCCAGCACTTTGGGAGGCTGAGGCAGACAGATCACAAGGTCAGGAGATCGAGATGAAACCCCGTCTCTACTAAAAATACAAAAATTAGCTGGGTGTGGTGTGCGTGCCTGTAATACCAGCCTCTGGAGGCTGAGGCAGGAGAATCGCTTACACCTGGGAGGCAGACGTTGCCCTGAGCTGAGATCGTGTCATTGTACTCCAGCCTGGTGACAGAGCAAGACTCCATCTCAAAAAAAAAAAAAAAAAAAAACCAGAATATCATTCGAGGATCTTGCATCTCTGATTTGAAGAGAGGCAAGACACTAGTTGGGAACACTACTAAGATTTGGTTCTAAGATACTACTAACACTACTAAGATTGATTCTTATCTACTAAGATAAGGTTCAAGATTTGGAACCTCCAAATCTTGATTTCTTTCCTCTAATTGCACAGAAATACCCTGTTTTTACCTGATGCATTGTTCTTAACTGTTCAAAATGAAAAGCAGAAGCACCACAGGGTATTGATAGATTTTAAATGCTGACAAATAACACAGCCATGATTCCATAACAATTGGAAGCCCATATTCAGAATTATAAACAAACTAGGACATTTCATAACTTAAAAATCATTTTTCCCTTTTCTTTCCAGATAATGGATGGAGAAAAAATAGTTGCAGCAACATACATCAAAATCATAACTGTAATGTTTCTGATGGTTGTGACAAATTATATAATAAGAATGCAAATAATTTATATGCAGTGGTAAATTTAATATGTCAACTTGACTGGGTCACAGGGTGCCCAGGCATTTGGTCAAACATTATTCTAGGTATGTCTTTGGGGATGTTTCTGGATGAGATTAACATGTGAATTAGTAGACTGGGAAAATCAGATTGCCCTCCCTCATGTGGGTGGGCCTTATCCAATCAATTGAATACCTCAATAAGCCTAAGCAGGAACTCTGCCTGCCTGACTACCTTAAGCTAGGACACTGGTGATTTCCTGTCTTTGGACTCAGACTGAAAAATTGGCTCTCCCTGTGTCTTAAGCCTGTCAGCTTTCAGACTGGAACTTACACTATCAGCTCTTCTGGTTCTCAGGCTTTTGTACTCAGACTGGAACTGTACCGTTGGCTGCTCTTGGTCTCCAGCTTGCCGATTGCAGATCTTGGATTATTTCAGCCTCCATAATTATATGAGCCAATTCCTTACTATAAATCTCTATCCATATTTATACACCCTGATGGTCCTGTTTCTCTGGGAGACCCTTGCTAATACACTACTCACAATCTCTTTTCTCTAGTTATCTGGCTCTATGTCTCTTTATCTCTTCTATGTCTTTGACATATATAAAGTGTTCTCCTTTATACTTCCTCTCAGCTGCTTGCTCTTGTATGGCTAATTCTGTGCATTAATTCAGATTTCAGCTTTGATATCACTTCTTGATAACCATCTCAGGCAACTCCCCTTGGATAGGGATGGGTGCCTCTTCTAGTTCCCTTGGCATCTCTTGCTCTCCTCTGTCTGGTGCTTATCCCACTTCATTGTAATTCCCAGTTAATTTATATGCATTCTTTAATTAGACTGTTAGCTCCTTCAGACAAGACAACAACTTACTTACTGTTTTATCTCACAAATCCAGCATAGTGCTTGACATATACTCAGTGCTTAACATACATTTGTTCAATGAATGAATGAACAAACGAATGAAGAATCTGGTTTCTATGTGGACCGACCTGATTTCTTTTATCCTATTATCAAATTAGTGATGCAGATGGCATAGTTTAGGAATGCAAGCCAACCAATTTATAATCAGTTGATTTTAGCCAAGTAGGTTTTGAGATGATTGAAAATGTTATCTGTTATTTTTGCCTATTAATATTCATGTGTGTCACTTTCATAAAAACCTGAAAGAAAATGTACTAATATTTGGAATTACTACTCCTGTCTTTTCTCAAAACCATATGCCTTGATATCACAGTTATGGTCCCACCCATCTGTTCAGGAGGCAAGGCTGTTTCTGATGAAGGGAGAACAAAATAATTTCTGAGGGCTGAGCCCGCACTGAACCTAAATCAGATGGACTAGAATGTCCTGTATGGGGACAAGCACCTGACATTGTTGATGATGGAACTGTGGCAGCTGCGAGTTACCTCCCACTTCTCATATCGTGTTGTATTTACTCCTATAATACAGCTTGTTTCTCAAAGACCAGGTTCATGTTTACTTTGAAAAGTGTTTCATTTATTTAACTACAACTACTTTCTTGACAGAAAGAAAAGGTTTGATGAAACTACACTTTTTTTTTTGTTTTTTTAATTAGCAGATGGGTAAATGGGAAAATATTGTTCCATGAATGTGATTCCGCAAGATGTGACCCAAAACATTTGGACACGAATTTGGACAGAGTTGAATGTTGAAATCACTTAAGCAAAAATAGTGAATCCCTTTGCCCCAACAATTCAAACATATTGAAGCTCAAAGGAGTTAGGAGAATAAAAATGCTACCTGGGACAAGAAGTATTTAATAAAATAAGTAGATGTGGTTGGTCATACACCTTGGCTGAGGGTAGCTTATTAACAGCGAGGCTTTCTTGTCACATATAGTGCCTTCCTGCAATGGAACATTGAATGTATAGGTTTGGATTGAGTTGAGAAGGTGCAGTGAGGGAAGCTAATAGTTCCTGGGTTTCAGAGACCTGGGTGCTTAGAAGACATAGAAGGTTACAGACTGTCATTAATATAGCAACCAGGGTGTTAAATAGAGAATGAATGAGGGGCTCCTGTTCATGCCACTATGCCTTGGGATTGGCTAGGTCAACTCATGTGCTTAAAATGATATCCTACAGCCCAATATGATGAAGTTCTAGTCTCTTGGCAATAAGCACAAAGATTCCTGTAAGCATTCCTATTATTTTAAAGCATTTCTGGCCATCATTATTAAAATGTAAAAAAGCAAAAAAAAAAAAACAAAAAAAAAACCCCTGACCTTTTGCATTCTACCCTATATAAGTTTGAAGCAAAAATAATGTTTTGAATTTTCTTTTTCTGATTATATTTCAGTTTTGTGAAAATACTTTCCAGTTCCTTGTATAGAGTTGC
This sequence comes from Cheracebus regulus, assembly GCA_963574635.1. Taxonomy (NCBI): domain Eukaryota; kingdom Metazoa; phylum Chordata; class Mammalia; order Primates; family Pitheciidae; genus Cheracebus; species Cheracebus regulus. Next base: position 88,376 of record CAUYQU010003546.1, on the reverse strand, counting down.
CTTTTCTGAAGCATGTAGGCTAGAATTAAAGATAGTGATATCTCACAGCCTGCTTCTCCATAGTTACGAAAGTGTGACTGCACAGAAAAGATGTGGAGACATTCTGAAGTGCACAAATTCTATCCTGTCAATGTTCCAACCTCTCCTAAGACTCCTGCCAAGAAAATGCATCTAAGCAGGCAGAGTGGACCCACATGCCAGCTATGTGCTGTCACTATTCCAGTTTAATCAGATATCTCTCTATTAATTTACATTTGGAATTTTTTTTTAACTCATTAAATAAACTTGAATAAAAGCCTAGCTTGTCAATTCGTCCATTCTGTGTTTCTCTATAACTCCTTGAAGTAAAATGTAGCTTTGGAAACAGAGTACATTTGATGATTTACAAGTGTGCATGTATGTGTTTTTAATGGATTATTTTTGTTAACCTGGTTTCTTGTCATTTCTATTCTCCTAAGCCAGGGTTTTGGGTATGTCTGGAGTGTGTGTGTGTGGTGGGTGCTAGTTGTGTGTATTCAAGTGATGATATCAGGATATGAAATGGGCCAGGAAAATGGGCTTTCTAAGAGACTGCTTGGAGAAATTTGTGTCCATTGGCTCTGGGTGAAGCGGTGGACTCATGTCTGATCTACACTTTAGCTTCTAAAAGGGTTGACTGCTATGACAGGAGCACAAGGAGAGCTCACTGTCTTGGGAGTGGACCCTCCTGCCCATGGGCTTTGCTGGGCTAGATGTGGTCCCTGGTGTACAGAGCCTCCTGTTGGGATGAGCAGACCACAGCAGAACAGACTTAGAAGGTCTTTGAACAGAGTAAGGAATGAGCTGGAATACAGATGCAACCCCTGTCCCCAGGGGAACATTGAGTATTAGAACCCCAGTAGGTGGGATGTAAGAAGCATCTCTGAGGACTCTACCACTGTAGGGTCAACAGGTTTAGCAAACAAAAGTCAAGGATATCCAGTTAAGTTTGAGTTTCAGATTAATAACACATAATTTTTAGTTATATGAAAATGTTATTTGTTGTTCTTCTGAAGTTAAAATTTACCTGGTTATTTAGAATTTTATCTGGCATTTCTACTAGTCAGAGAAAGTTGGATTTCAACAGTGGCCAGGCTAACAAAACACAGTGCTAGCTCCAGATGGTATGTTTTTTTTTTTTTTTTGGAGGAAGAAATTTACTGCCATGTTCCTGTCCATTTTGATCTGGAGGGATCAGAAACTGAATTAGAAAGAAAAATGAGGCAGAAGTACAAAGAGAAACAGAAGCAGACAATCCCCAATCCCCTCCCCACCCCCACCACTTCTAAAGCAGTACATTGGAGCTGGGAGAGGGGGGCAACTGTGAGTAGTTGTGACTGCTTCCCTGTGTTAGTTTGATTAATTACAGACTTGAGGATCTTTTATTTCTGAAGAAAAACAGAAATGTCGTGAGACTGCTTGAATTTTTACCACAGGGGTAGGGACCCTGCAGAATGTTTTTAAAGGGACCATAAGAGAAAAAAAATGTTTCATGATTATTATCTCATGAGTCCTTCATGCTTGTAGTGTTTACATCATCATTATAATTTTTGATGCCCGTGGAACAGGTTGTTAAATGCACCATTTCTATAGATTTAGGGCTTCTGAGCACGGGAGTCCCAAAAAGAATAATGGTGACAAGTTTCACCACATTCTAAAAAGAGGGGCCGCATATGGGAGGTGGCCACAAACCATCACCCACCTCCAGGACATATCGAATGCCAAGGGGCAGTTGAGAGGCAGAGTGAATATGTCTCTGAAAAGCATTGTGACAGTGCTGTTTCTGCTTACCCTGCCTGAGAGGGAGAGAGAGAGATCTTCAAGAGAACCACCCACAGGGTGTTTCTGTGGGGGAAAGTGGAGACTAACATCTCCCTGACTAGCTTCTTTTTGGACTGGATGTTGCTGAGCTGCAGAAGCACAGGGGTCTAGTGCCAGCATGGGTCCAGAGCAAGGTGTGCTGAGTCCTTCGGGAAAATGTCAGAGGCATCTTCTGGAGTTTTGGGGATAAGGTTGGGGTAGGAGGATCAGTGTCTGATCCTCACATTTAAAAGATGTCATGATGAAGGACTGGCTGGATCTGCTCCTGCTGACAGTATAAGAAGGTACTCTGAGAGAGTAGTCTGTTGCCACAATTTGGCAGAAGATGAGTGTTGAGCTCCCCTCTGGGCCAGAGTAGACTAGATTTGTAAGGACATTCACAAGTAACCTGCCCAAGAGGTGTGCTGGCCCGGGGAGACCTGCTAATCCCAGCGGAAAGAGGCTGATAGTGCTGTACCATTGGATACAGGGCTGAGGTGATGCCACAGGGAAGCAGCCGGAGAGGACATCATTTGGCTCAGAGTCCCTATCCATTTGGGATCCCATAAGCCAAGGAATTAATACCTGGGCACCAGTCGCAGTGAGGTCATCAAGACACAGTTATAGTCAAAACAGTTCTTGCTGCTGCCTTTTCCAACTCTGGAGGAATGTGGCAGCCTGTGCCAGACATCTGAGATACCAGATCTCAACCTTTAGAATCATCCCATTTGGGGTTGCCCTGGACGGTTCCACGTAGAGGAAATTCATAAGCAAAACAATTGACTATTATTATGATAAACACGTAAATTTGGAGTGATTTGCTATGTAGCAATCCCCAGAGTAGGAAGCCAGAAGCAGCAGACAGTGAGGATGAACAGGGAGAGAAAGGAATCGGCACATGGGCTGTTGCAGGTTTCCCAGCTCTGAGCTGTGTAGGGGAGGCCACTAAGATGTGAGGTGACAAAGGCCAGATATAGGCGATGGGGAGGAAGGCAGCAAATCACACTGCCATGTGTGTACCTATGCAACAATCTTGCATGTTCTTCACATGTACCCCCAAACCTAAAATGCAATAAAAAAAAAAGATGTGAGGTGAGTGTGTTGATTGAAATCCCACTGTTCTTTTTAAAACCTGAGAAGGATACTGCTCCAAATCCCAAAAGTGACAGGAGAAGCCACTACATTGACTTGATAGAACTTTAGTGGTTAAGAAAGATCTGGTGTACTTATTTGAAAAGCAGTAGTAAAAAAGAATGCGCTTTTTGTGTCCTACTAAAACCGTCCTGCTCAATCAACTGGGCACACGAGGCTGGGTGCAGTGGCTCACACCTATAATCCCAGCACTTGGGAAGGCTGAGACAGGAGGATCAGTTGAGCCCAGGAGTTTGGGACCGGCCTGGGCAATATAGTGAGACCCCACCTCTACAGAACGAAAGAAGATTACCCAGGACTGGTGGCTATGCACCGTCAGTGCCAGCTACCCAGGAGAGTAATTTGCGCCCAGGAGTTCAAGGCTGTAGTGAGCTATGATCACTCCACAGCACTCCAGGCTTAGCAACAGAGGAAGAATTTATCTCAACAAACAAACAGGGCACATGTTTATCTTATACAATCAAGCTGACTGTCTTAAGCAAGGCAAAAAAAAAAAAGATGGAATTTGTTTTTTGGGACTTTCTATTCAAATGTATAACTAAGAACTAAACAATCATATTTTCTAGGTTTTAAAAAAGTGATTCATCAAATAAAGATCAATACCATGTGTTCTAGGGGCAAAATGTCACTATGGGATAAATAGGAGAAATGGCATTCTGATCACTGTCTCTTTCAAAGTGATTAAAAAGGTGGCTCCTTGGCTAAGGTCATATTAGAAGTGACTGACAAAACTCTGTTGGATTTATTTAGCATGAGCAGGGTGACTTTCTGCTTTCTACTAAATATTTATAGTAAGTAGCTGTAATGAGAATAAATGATGTTATTTTTCTCAATGCAGTAGCATATTTATGAGAATCAGACATAATAATTAATGTTACATTTTAATTGTGTCTGAATCTGCATTATATTTGAAGAGCACAGTGTGAAATTTCTTTCACTATATTTTCTTAATTCTTCACAGCAAGCTCACAAGGCAGGCAGAGCAGAAATCATCATACTTATTTGAAAGATGCAGAAATTGAGGATCAGGGTGAGTTAAGTGATTTGTGCAATTTCATACGGCTGAGAAATAGTGGGATTTGGACAAGATCATTTGCCTTTTGATCAGGTTAATGTTCTTTCTCTTTCTCATGTCATATGGTTACAGAATATCTCTAATAGAAGATTATGTGATAAACTAGGGAAGTTATCTGAACATTTAAAGAAGAATAAACCATGACGTTTTTTACTACCTATTTCTAACACCTAAATTATCTCTATGATATAATTTGGGCTTTGAGAACAATAAGGGACTTTAAAGGTTATACAAGACCATTCCCTTATTTAATGGATGAATTAGTAAATGACATTTAAAGAGCACTATTATATGATAGGTTGTGGGTACAAAGAATAGCAAGCCAAGGTCACTGACCTTTGAAAGCTGGTAGATCACAGAGGAAGAGCTCTTAATATGGTTGGGGACCAAGGTGACTTCTTGGCAGAGAGGACTCTTGAATTGAGTCTTCAGTGATGACTGGGTGAGTTAGGAGAGGGCAGGTGGGAAGGGCATCCTAGGTGAAGAGGACTGTGAAGGCTAATATCTAGAGCCCAGAGCAATTAAATAACTTTCCAAAGATCGTACAGTTATGCTGCATCAAGATCTGAATTTAACCTTGCTTTCCAGGTTAAATAAGATACTACTTACCTTTCTCCAATTCACTTTGAAAAAATGTACAAATAATTAAATTTCTGTCAAAACTGCAGATATTATAAGGATGTCCATTAGAGGCCCTGTTCTTTAATATTATGCTGAAAGTTGTAGCAGGTACAGTAAGACTAGAAAAATAAATAACCAGTACAGGGGAATCCTATCAAACAAGTATTTAAATTACATGAATTTGGTTGGGCACAGTGGCTCACGCCTATAATCCCAGTGCTTTGGAAGCCTGAGATGGGTGGATCACTAGGTCAGGAGTTTTAAACTGGCCTGGCCAAGATGGTGAAACCCCATCTCTACTAAAAACTACAAAAAAATTAGCCAGACACGGTGGTAGGTGCCTGTAATCCCAGCTACTTGGGAGGCTGAGGCAGGAGGATCACTTGAACCTGGGCGGCAGAGGTTGCAGTGAGCTAAGATTGTGCCACTGCACTCCAGCCTGAGTGACAAGAGTAAGACTCCATCTGAAAAAAACAAAAAACGAAACAAAAAAAACTCCATGAATTCAGCTGCATGTGCTCAGCAAAAAGAGAGAGAAAATAACAATTGAAATACTAGTTATCTGTTTCATCCAGTGCCAGCTATATGGACTGAGAAACAGAGGCCACTGATTTTTCAGTTTCATTTACTGAATTCCTATTAAAGCAAGTACATCTTCCCTACTGACTGTGATTTTAAAGATACATACTGTCTCAATAGTGGAACCAAACAGCTTACGTGGGTTTTGATGCATAGGAAGAAAATTACATATTTTCAAAATTACTTTTGAATATGTAATTGTTACTCTTTTGAATATATTTAACATATATAAGATACTCATACAATATCTTAGGAAGAAAGAAAGTTTGAGATGAATATATAGGGTGACTTTCAGTATGTTCAACATGGTCAGACCTTTCTTCAGTATTGGAACTATTATCACTTCCGAATGAAACAATTACCTTGCTATAGTGGCCAGTTGTGAAATTCATCTGGACAAAAATGGTTTAGAATGGTTAAGAAAATATTTACAAAGAATGATAAAAGGAATATTTGCATGGCTTGATATAGAAGAGTCATGCCAATATATGGAATAAAGACACAAATATGTATAAATATTTACATATAAAAATTGTCATCTTAAGTGGGAAAGGATAGATTTTTCAAAAAGTAATGATATAACTAAACGTGAAAATACTCGATTTTGATCAACTAAAAAAACTGATAGACATGACCACATTAAAATTTAAAACTTCCTATTGAACTAAGAAAAATAATTGCAGCATACATGAGAACCATAGGGGTATGTCGAATATTTTTCAGTTGATTTGTGTGGCTCTTCACCTTTCCTTCTTTGAAAATGAATTTTTCAAAGAACCCCCTCCAGAACTCTATAGTCATGACTGATTGGATAATGGATGTGAATGTAGTTCCAACCAGGATGATCCAGGAGTCAGGCTTTCATCCTCACATATTTGAACATGGAAACAGATACGTAGCTGGCTATAGCACATCCAAGAACATTCACACTTCAATACTTTGTAGACTGAGGCTCAGAGTTGGCTCCATGGCAATCCCAAGCCTTCTGGACATAAAACCCCATGAATATATAAACAAAGTCTTGTCAAGCAAAGTAGGCTGTGGAAAGAAGAAAGGGACAGATATGAAAGGAGAAACAGAAGAGACAAATGGCCCCATTGAGCAGAAACACCTGCTTGCCAACTTTCCAGGTCTTGGGAGGCCTTGTTCCACTTTCTAGTTTTGGGTTCTGTTAGGTTTCCCCCTTTTCCAAGCTATAAATTCCATGATTCCTAAAGTAGATTAAAGAGGTTTCTGTTCTCAACAACTACATGACCTCTGTGACATAGAGCTAACAAATAAAATGTTTCTTTTTGTTAATAATGTTTTAACTGTAAAATGGACAAAAGGCATGAACAGAGATTTTTTTTTCCAAGAAAAGCAAATGGCCAATAAACATTGAAAAATTTAACTTCACTAGGATGAAAATGTAGTTATTAAAACAATGTGATACTAAGGTTTTGGCCTGTAAAGTTAATCAAGACTTATTTTTAAGGCTTAGTGTTGAGAAAGAGTGGGGAAAAGTAGGTATTCATGTGCTGCTTGGGAGAGTATACATTGGCCACACTTTTCTAGAAATAAGTCTTACCTACTATCTGATAGAGCCAGTCTACTTCTAGACACTAAGACTAAGCATGGATTAAGTTACATGGATATAGGTATAACAATACAGAACTTTTGCAGAATTTTTATGATTAAAAAATGTATATACACATATCTGAACTTTCTTTTAAAATAGTAATTAGTGATATCATGGGTGTATTAGTTTGTTTTCACACTGCTTATAAAAAACTACCTGAGACTGGGTAATTTATGAAGGAAAAAGGTTTAATTGATTCACAGTTTCCCAAGGCTGGGGAGGCCTCGGGAAACTTAATGATTATGATGGAAGGCAAAAAGGAAGCAGGCATCTTCTTTACAGGGTGGCAGGAAAGAGAGTGACGGGAGAAGTGCCACACTTGGAAACCATCAGCTCTCATGGCACTCACTCACAATCACAAGAACAGCAAGGGGGGAATCCACCCCCAAGATCAAATCATCACCCACCAGGCCCCTCCTCCAACACCTGGGGATTATTACAACTTGAGATGAGATTTGGGTGGGGACACAGAGCCAAACCATATCAGCAGGTGATTGTGCAGAAATAGGAAAAGTTCAAAATATAAGAAAGCAAAAATAGAAAAATAATTGTACCATATGTATTTCCTCTCCTGATATGTAATCCTGGAAATAGGTCAGGTTATTGAAGTGACTGTCTAGCGGCTAAGTCTGACTTTTTTTTTTTTGGCAGTGTTTTCCTGATCTTGATCCCTTAGCTCTGTATGGCACAATGACTAAATTCTTGGCTGCTATGCCCCACCCCTTTTCTGGATTTCTTCTAAATTTCAAATGTTTTCTTTTCTCACTGAAAGCCAGCTCTTCCTCTGCCATTAAGTATATAATTCTTTTGCACAAGCTAGCATCTATTCTGATTGTCTGTTTTGTTAAATAGCTTCCTTTACACATATATATATATATGTACATATACACACATATATATGCACATATATACATATTACATATATATAGATAGATTCTCTCTTCTCTCATCAGTTCTAGGCTCAACCCCCATTGAACTTTATCCTCTTCTTTGGACATGTTGTGATTTCAGTCTCCTTGGGAAATTTCATGTCTGGTTTGTCTTCCTGGACCTCTTTCCTTGTCTTCTTCCTTTCTTATCTTTGGTGTGACTGTGGAAGATTATTTCAATAATGGTAAGTCAAGCCTGTGTTTATACTCTTGCAATATAACACTGCTGTCTCTTCCATTAAGAAGCGCCATCCTTGTCTTCAGCCCCTTGAATCTTGGCTGGTCTTGTGATTTGCCTTGATGAATAGCGTATGGGGGAAATGAAATTGTTCGAGCTTTAGGGCCTAGGACTTAGAGGATTGCAAACTCTGTTCTTAGTTTCTTGAAACATTGAGACTACCATGCTGCGAAGAAGCCCCATCTGACCTTCTGGAGAATGTGAGGCCATGCGGAGAACTGAAGCCAAGCCAGTAGCCAGTATCAATTGCTGGACAGATCAGTGAGGCCATCTACATTTTGTGAGGGGGGGGGGTCTCACTTTGTCACCCAGGCTGGAGTGTAATGGCATGATCGTGGCTCACTGCAACCTTCACCTCCCAGGCTTGAGCAATCCTCCCACCACAGACTCCCTAGTAGCTGGGAACACAAGTGTGTGCCACCATGCCTGGTTTATTTTTTGTAGACAGGATTTTGCCATATGGTCTCAAACTCCTGGGCTCAAGTAATCTGCCCACTCCCAAAGTGCTGGGATTACAGGTATGAGCCACCAAACCTGGATGGCCATCTGCTTTCATATTCACTCAGGAGACTGGATTTCCACAGTTACATGTGTGATCCCAAGATAGACCAGCAGAAGGACTTCAGAGATTGCCCACCCACTGAATAGTAAATTACAGTTGTTTTAAGCCATAGAATTTTGGAATGGCTCCTTAGGCAGCAATAGGTAATAGATATAATCACTCTATTCGAGGCAAGCATCCTAGAGTATTATTCCCCATTCCCCAAATTCTGACTCCCTGTCCCCTCAATCCCCTATAATCTGTGTTGTTAGTTCGTTTTGCTTCTTGACATTTCAACAAGTCTTACACTATATGGTTATTGCATGTTTATTGGTCTGTGTCCCTGACTAAAAGAAGTTACAGGAGGGATAAAAATCTCTATCCTATTCACTGTTGTGTATCGCTAACACCTAGTAGGATACTTAACAGATACTCAAATAGGGTTTCTTTTTTTTTTGAAATTTATAAGCATATACACTTGAATCATACTGTATTTTGTAACCTGCTTTTATATTACACAGTGGACCATGAACGTATTTCTGGGGCAATCGGTAGTCTTCTGCAACATTATTTTTAAGAGGCTATGCTTTGTTGGGATGTATCATAATTCATTAAAACTTACATCCTATTTTTGACATGTAGGTTGTTACCAATTCTTCACTGTTATAAAAAATACTGCCATGAACATCTTGTAAACAAATCTTTGTACACGACCTTAATTATTTTCTTACAATAAATTACTAAAAGTGAAATTGCCTTGTCAAAGGTTATATGAAATATTCCTAGCCTGTTTATGATTATTACAAAAGAAGAAAAAAAAATTAGACGAGCCGAAAGAAAATACAAATTGCCAGAATTACTGGTAATGTTATTGATTTATTCATATATTCTTTTTCTAAAATAAACATATGCTACTTAGAATTTTTTTTTTTAATGTTAAAAACAAAACCCTTTTCTTGTCACTTGCGCTTTCTTTTCTAGCAAAGAAGCAGAAGTATCTGAGAGTGAGCTTTGGTTTAAAGCCGATAAGAGGCACACAAAAAGCTTTTAATGAACTGCTCAGTCAAATATTGAGCAGACATTAGAGAAATTATACTTTTTTTCTTAGTACAAAAGGATCTTAAATTTACTTTCAGATGGAATTCTATATTATACCATTAATTAAAATTTTCTGAGAAGTATGCCATAACTGGAGTAGGTGTTACCCTGTTGGAATATGCAGTTAGAATTTGTGTATTGTCGATCACAATGTAATATGTTTGGCCCTATCACCATTCATTTATTTCAACAATAGCTCTTTTATACATATTATAAGATAATAAACCTTAATATTTAAATAATACAACAAATAGAGATTTAATATTTCATTTATAAGGTAGATTTTGGGGCAGAAAGTACACAAGGGGATTTTTTTTTTTTTTTAATCAGAGCGGACTTAAAGTAATCAAACTGATTTAGTCCTGTTAAGCTGTTATGTTTCTAGGATAAAGAAACTACTGAGGCAGTCCCAAACCAGCTTTGAGAATTTACTGGCAAACTAGTTAGGCCGAGTTGAGCAAAATGAAACATTCTGTCAAAAGTAAAAACCACCTTTCAATTTATATGATACAATCTTACAGCTTTACTGTTTTCTCACACTTTTTTTTTACTTTTTAAATAAGCTAACCTGTTAATGAGAATAAACCCATTTGGTGAATGTTGCCACAGACCAGTTGTTTTATAACCTAGCCCATTCAGTTCTACCCTTTGCTAAATTTTGTTTTTGGTGAAATTTTCAATGATGCAATCTCAGTCATTTCGTAATTGCCTAATGCCTCGAAGTTAACTGTGGAGGATAGTCAGAAGTTGCATTTGAAGTTTCCTCTAAAAATTGAGGTAAAAAGGAATTTAACACATGAAAATGACAAAAAACAACTTTCCTTTCCTCGGAAAATACCCCAATTGGGTGATGATTTTGAGTCATTTTGGAAGAATAATGGTGTTCTGGTTTCATAGTTTCTTACTGGGAATGAGTTTTCCACTAAAATATAACATGTCCAAAAAGAACTTTATGTCAAATTTCAAGATAATGCTATTTGTTACATGTATTTTTGTTCTTTTAATTATTTAGCTTAATTTTTATTAATTGAAAACATAATGAGCACAGTATACTTCTTTTTAAATACAAAAAGAAGGAAGGTTAAAAAAACAATTCTTTCTGTGCCTTCTAATTCTTCCTCCTCCTGGCATTCAGTGTTAGATATTTCTTGTGTACTGAGATATTCTATTGACATATAAGGTTATATGCATATTCAATCCTTCCCTTTTTCCCCTCTCTCTTTTCCTCTTTCTCTTACCCTCCTTCCTTTGTTCTTCACAAATAGAAACATTTTATACACATTTTTCTACATACTCTTTCCACTTATATCTTGGGAGATTGTTCCTCAATAATGGAGAGCAGATTTATTTTCCTTTAATCAACCAAGCTTGATTTATTACCCTATATAATCCTGCATATATTCTTTATTTTGCTTTCTTTTGGTTTGTGTTTAATGAACATAGTACATACCAATGATTTAATAATTAAAATACCACAAAAAGGATGTGAATGAATAATCTTGCCCCATTTCTGTTTCCCCATCCCCTCCCGAAGGTCAGACTTAGATCGGTTTCTTATGTACCCTTTCCTGATATTTCTTTATGTAAATGGAGGCAAACACTAATCAATTATTTTTCTTTCAATCTTATGTGATAGTATGTCATGTAAATCAGAGCCCCAGCAGGAAACAGAATTCAACTAAGATAGTTCTCCTGAGTAGATTTAATGAAATGAATTTTTATAGACGTTAACAGTATTAAGGAAACAAAAAGGAGGCTGAGATGCAGTGACTAGTTGGAAAATTTACTTCCCCTAGACCTGGGAGGGGAGCCAGTAAAGGGGATCATATAGGTACCAAGTTACCACGGGAGAGCCGGAGTCATGGAGGGAGGCTGCCTCCAAGGCAGGGGTTGTCGTTGTTGTTGTTACATTAATCACTGCCAGATATTTGGAAGTAAGGTGGAGAGATACAGAAAAGAAATACCCTGACTGCCCTCTCTTCCCACACACCTACCTATGACCCCCATTTACCAAACTCTCTGGAAGTGAGATGGCAAGTAAGCCCTGTTGATGCACTTCAGATAGGTCATGCTTCCAGAACAGAGAGCAAGGCAGGAAATGGTGGTGGGGGATGGGTGTGAATTATCAATATGGTTAGAGATCAATGGAGAATAGCCAGATACATACCACTGTTCTGAACCCTGCTCATTCCCATTTCTTATAGCTTAAAGATGTTTATCTTTCTCACCTCCTTTCTCGGCCCTCTGATTGTTCTTTCAAAGCAACTTAGTTGTTCCAACATCATCTGATGGATATGAGATGCCACTTTAATCTTTACTAATTCTTTTATTTTAAAAAATATATTTCTGGACCTTCTACTCTGTACCCCTGGTTTATCCACTCATAGACTGGAACTACACTGTTTGAGTTATTTCATGGAGGCTCCACCATATGTTCTAGAAGATCATAGGGCAGGGCTCTCATCCTTGCTCTTCTTTTTTCACAATTTCCTTGATTATCGTTGTTTAATTTATTTAAGTATTTAATAATCTTTTTTTTTTTTTTTAGAAAGAAAACAAAAGCCACCTTTGTGGTATATACATAGGGATGATGTTAAATTTATTAATGAACTTATGAGACATGGACATTTTGATTTTTTTTATAGATTAGGAGTGGCAAATTAAAATTCTCAATGACCAGTCGTTATTTCTTATTGTAGCTTCTGTAATGTCTGTTGTAGGAAGTTGCTGATTATATTATTTGATGTATGTGTATCTATAATTAAATTTCATTATGTGTTATGTTCATTATTCTTATGTGCATTTTTGTGCTTTTCACCTGAATCTCATCGTGCCTGAAATTCATATAACCCCTGATTATTTCTGTTTTTTAATTTTCTTCAAACATCATTTTTTTCTATTTCAGAATTACTTTGTTTTGCGAATGTCTCTTGGATACAGCATAGAGTTGGTTTTCAGTTGTGATCTAATTTGAAAATCTGATTTGTTTAAAACGTGAATTATGTTTATATTTGTCAGTGTGGTAGAGTCACTATTAATTCAATATGCTTTTATAAATGTGAAGGTTTTACACAGTCTTTTATTTGCTTTTGAAATGTGATTTTTCTGATGTTTAGAGCAATATTTTTTGTTCTAAATAAATGTTTATAGAATATCTCACTATCATGGCTTTAGTTACTTTTAACAGATTAAGTTAGTTACTTACTGTGAGCAATAATTCAACTGGCTTTACATTATCTGTATTTGGCCATTCTCTGTTTTCTATAGGGTCTAATTTTAGTCAGAATGGTTTAAGTTTAGCATTTACTTTTGTATTTTGAAATATGCATATTCTTCCATTCTTGATTTCTTACCTCTGATTGATACACTTCAACTGCCATCTCGTGGAAGTGAAGCAAGCAATGCACTTAGTTTTGCATTTAAATGCATTCACTTTTATGGTCATGCTTTTTGCCAAAGTTTTGTCCATGATCTTTTGGTTGACTGGTGTTTAAAACCATCTACTGGTAGTTTTCTCAGGGAAGACTCCTGTAAATTGTATCTTCTGACTAGTTAGTTGTTCAAAACTGTCTCTAGCCTTTATGTTTGGCGAGTTAGAAGTTGAAAATAAAATCACTGTCTCATATTTTCAAGGATATAAAGTCCTTGGCTGTATATAAATGCCTTCATTTTATTTTCAGAAATAGGTTTTGATTCCATTTTGTGGTGTTGAGTATTGCTGGATAGGAGCCTAATGCCAGACTAATTCTCCTACAGAAGTGATTTGAAATGTTTGCTTGGCTGTCCAAAGAATTTTTCCTTGAAGTCTTTTACTTGATAAATATCTTTGCTAGATATGTTTTTATACTGAATGACCTGAGTCAACCTTCACTGATACACTGTATGCATTTTCAATATATAGATTGTCTTTTTTAATTCCAGAATTTTTTTCTTATATTCTAAAGTGTGTTCTATAGTAGTCAGTTAATTTTAATCTTTCAGGAACTCCAAATATGCTTATTTTAGGACTCTATTTCTTGTCTACATTATTTTCTTTCTAATAATTTTTAATTTCTAAACATTTTATTCTATTTTCTAATTTCCATCTTGTATGTCTTAATATGCTTTCCATAACAACCCTTTTGCCTTGTTTACTTTCTAATTTTGTCTAAATCGGTAATGATTTTTCTTGTTTTTTCCTGTTTATTCCTATTTCATTTCCACCTATTATCTGATTATCACCTCCTATGATGATCTTCCTTTATAGTTAAAATTACTTCATTGAAATTGTAAAAAATCTATAGTACAATATTTTGTTATAATTTTCTTCTGTTTTATGGGAGCATTTTTTTTTTTCTGGTAAGTTCTTATCTATTGGAAAGTTTTGATGCTCCTTTGTATATATTTTTCTTTGTGGATTTTACGTGTGTATGATTTTTACCACTCATACCCAAATAATTTGAAATTTCCTGGACAGACATTTACATGAATTTTTTATGGTGATAGCAGAGAAAAAGGGAAAAAGAGGGTAGCCCTTCTAGTCCTTAAATGACAGGACCTCTTTTTTTGTTGCTATTTCTTTCATATATGGTGCCTCTGTTAGGTATGTCATCTCGATCTCTACAAACCTGACTTTGTTCATGAGGACTTTTACTACTTGTCTGACAAATCCACCTGTATCTTTTCCTGGCTACTACTGCCAAGAGATACAGATACAGCATTCCAAGAGGATCTTATCACTTTTAAAAGCATATTTGTGCTGAGGCTGTCTGGGATCTTCCATCCCTTCATTCTGCTGTCATTTATTTGTGGCTGACCACAGCCAGGTCCCCGGCACTCTTTGTTTCTTATGTCTTTCCTATTACCACTTCCTCTGAGGCTTTATGCATGGCAAAGCCACAGCTGCTTTTGGCAGCACTGACTCTAATTTGAGATCTGGGGTTTTCCCTGATTATTTGTCCCACCGAAAGTGATTATTTCCATTTTCATTCTTCTGAATGTTTTTTGGAAGTCAACGTGGAAAAAGATAGAAGCAAATATTCCTCACTAAGGATTTAACTCTTTAAAAATCACCTTATCAAACTTGGCTTTTGAGAACCTGGTATCAATAATGCAGAAACACAAACAAGTGAATAAAAGACCATTTAATATAAATAACATTGTTAACAGAAAATCATGGAGGCAATTCCAGAAACGTAATTGAGTAGGCAGAATGGATGAGGGAATGAGTAGAAGCTGATTTCCCTTGATTATGGAGGCTTCTTTCTGAATTCATGAAGAAAACAAACTTGTGTGTGTCCGGAAAAGAATGGAGATTCTACAAGAGAAATCTGTGGTTTGTTGGTTACATTTGATGTGAAAAGAAAATAGTCCAAAAGATGTATCATGTTGAAGCCAAGCTTTACTGAAAGGAGCAGTGTTTGTATCAAACCACTCCAGATCTCTGCCTACTTTCTTAAAGAAATTCAACTAGACATGTTACAGAGCTATGTGAATTGAGTGTTTATTTTTTCCATTTAAATTGAATGAGTACATCATCACAAAAGAATGATCATATATAGTAGATATTTATCCCTTTCAAATCATTTTACCCATACAAGCTGCTTATCAGTTTATGGATGGAGACTGGTATGGTTTGGCTGTGTTCCCACCCAAATCTCATCTTGAATTGTAGTTCCCATAATCCCCATGTGTCATGGAAGGGGCCAGGTAGAGATAATCGAATTACAGGGGCAGTTCCTCCATCCTGTGAGACAGTGAGTGAGTTCTCATGAGATCTGCTGGTTTTCTAAGGGGTCTCCCCTTTCCCTGGACACTGAGTCTTCTCTTGCCTGCCACTATGTAAAACATGCCTTAGTTCCTCCTTTGCCTTATGCCATGATTGTGAGACCTCCCCAGCTATGTGGAACTGTGAGTCCATGAAACCTCTTTTTCTTTATATATTACCCAGTCTTTGGTATGTCTTTTTCAGCAGCGTGAAAATGAACTAATATAGAGATACTCAATTTCACATCATTCTTTTTATTCCAGAAAGTTGCTTGTTTCAGTAGCAGAGATGGCTTTACATGAAGCTAATGCAGAAATGCTCACATTCATGGGACTATTTCTAGGCTCAGAGAAGAGCCTTAGCAATGTGTAGCCATGGTGATATGGCTCTATAAAGTTTACAATAGGAAGCTATTTTGACTTGAATAGATTAAGTTCAAGAGTTTTCCCAAGTCCAACTTCCCTTTTGACTTACTGGGACATTGTTGGGTAGGTTGCCAAGAATTGAATGTATCCAGTTAAATTATTCCTGTCTCAGTGTAAAAATGACATCCAGTAATAATTCTACCAACCTTCTCCTTCTTTGCCAATTCAACCAGTGCAGTGAAAACAAATGAAGACTCATTGTATCACACTATGAATAGAAATATATGGATTGTTAAAGATGTGTGAAGCCAGAAGCTAGGCATCAGACATACAAAATTATTATAAATGGAAGATTAGGTTCTCATCAATATCTTGTCAATTTAGAAGTTTTATCTGCCAGGAGTAGTTGAAAATTCAGTGTGTATAATTAGATATACCTTGTACCCTTTTTTAATGGAAACCACATGAAATAAAATTTTCTTAGTTCTTGTGTTTGTAGGAAATAAACCCATAGTAGTGCAATAAATAGCAAGTATGTTTATGTGCAAAGTCGTATGTCAGCTTTTAAAATTTGTCATTTGTGGTGACTTTCCTCATTATAAATACGTTTGTACTTAATTTTGTATTTCAGTTTTTTTTTTTTTTTTTTTTTTACCTTTTTCCTAAAGAAGGCTCTGAAAGTTGTGTGAGCCTCAAGCCCCACAGGAGCTGGATTAGCTTCTGTTCAGGATAAAATCAGAATTTCCCATACCAATAACTGGCTTCCAATTGAGATGGAGGGGATGGGATTCCAGCTGCCAATTCTCAATAGTTTCTGTATTCTGGATGAGTTTTCAAGATGAAAACAAATCTTCAGTTTACTTGGGGAAGAATGGAGGAAAAAGAAAAGGGGGTACCCTGCTCTTTGTGACATTTCCTGTTTTTCTTAGACTATGTCAAATAAGAATGGTTTGAGACTCGATCAGATTCAGGATGATTTAATGCTTACCTTGAATTACATAAAGTGCTATCGAGGTTAATTTTGTCCTTAGGTTTGAGCTGGTGAAGTCTCTGCCTCAGACCACAGACCTCAGTGGGTCCCTGATGTTGTAGAGCCTTGTTAAGATGTCCTCCATTTCTTGGGATGGGCTGCAGGACTGCCATTCAGACAGGAGCTTTGAGCATAGACCATAGACTTTGTCATGCATGGGTCCTGATCATAGAAAGCACCTGTCTCAATTGTTTTCTGGTTTTGAGATGGGGTCTTGCTCTATTGCCCAGGCTGGAGTGCAGTGGCACTATCTCAGCTCACTGCAGTCTCCGCCTCCTCTGTTCAAGTGATTCTCCTGCCTCCGCCTCTCTTGTAGCTGGGATTCCAGTGCTCATCACCATGCCTGGCTAATTCTTTTGTAGAGATTGGGCTTTGCCAAGGTGGTCTCGAACTCCTAACCTCAGGTGATCCACCTGTCTCGGCCTCCCAAAGTGTTGGGATTACCGGCATGAGCCACCGTGCCTGGCCACACCTGTCTCAATCTTCTCTGGTGGCTAGGAGTAGCCATAACTCCCATAACCATCAGGAGTGGTCATCCTGAACCTGGTCCTGGACCTACAGGTCCTTGGTCTCTCTTCACTGGAGGGTGCTCTCTCACTCTCTACCCTACAGTCCAATGGGATCTTCCTGGGTCTCTGAATAAGCCCCAGTTCCAGGAGGGTGGTTTGGCAGTAAGATGATTGCTTCTGCTAGTCTGTGTTAAATAGCTTTCACAGAACTGCACGAGACTGGACAACCAGAATTTGCTGGCATGCTTATTTTGAGTAACTCTCACTTATACTAGATACCAGGTGGGTTCAGGGTTCTGGACTACCAGAGGTCTGTTGATGACTGGTGGATCTGAGTCATGTGTTGTGTTGGCCTCTGCCCATCAGTGTTCCAACTGCAGTGCTCTCTCTGGTCCATAGTGCCTGAGGGTGGTGGGAGTGGCAGAAAGTATTCTTTATCATGTGTGTTCCTCAATGCTGTCACCCAGGGCAGTTACCTCATCCCCTCTGCTAGCTCTATGCCAGTGTCAGGTGGTCCTCCTGGGGTGGCTGTATCTATTTCTTGCTAGCTTTTGAGGCTGTTGCTCCCCAATACTGACAGGTCCTTTGGGTAGACGTTCTCTCTGAATTAGCCTCCTATCCATGTGACACTGTGTTTTCTTGGTTCAGTCTTATGAAGTGATAAATAAAAAACAGACATTCCTATGTGAATGGGAATCCTGTTTTCCTTCCGCTCACAGGTGTGATGGTAGTATGTGGAAGGCAGGGATGCAGTTAACTTGAAAGAGATCACATTCTAGGAATACAGTGATTATGGCATAATGAGTTCAAGAAAAGATATGGTTGGAAAATGTGTTCTGATTTGTACTTGAAGATTTTGAACTGTATGCTCAAAAATGAATTATTCACATTTCCTGCATACTTTTGATAAGACTTGAATTTGTGCCCATCAACCAAACACAATAATAACCTGAAAATTGTATGAAGCCACTATTGGTAGATAATGCAGCTTCATTAGTCGTGATGTAACCCGCACTCAAGAAGTTACTATGCAACTTCCAAGACAAGAAGATCAATATTGTTTCCATATAAACAGGTTCTAAAAGACCATGAAAATTTGAATGATAATGATGTTTCTGTCTTTTTCTTGAAGTGGTGGAAAGTAGTCAAGAATGGTGCATCTGATGATTAAAAAACACAAAGGGATAGTTCCTGGATCTGAACAAGAAGACTTGGTGCCTGGACACTGTAAAGGGTGTTCCCATGCAGATTGGGCATGAAACAAATACGCAGGTACCTCTTTTCTACCCAGTCTTCCAAATCTTCATCAATATACATACATCAAAGAGGTTCACACATTTTTAATACAGTTTTAAATCACATCGTTTATTTAAATCAGGACCCCACAAAAAATAGCCAATGGACTCACAGACTCATATGGGTGACCCTGTGGGAGGTAGGCCATATGACTAATAAGACCTGGTCTCTGCTATACATATGCAACACAAGCTTTTAAAATTGTTTTATCTTGTTCAGGAAGTCTTTCTCTTTTTTTGATGAAATATTAGCTGCTTGGTCATTCCTATCTTAATTTCACTATATCATACAATTAGAAGCTTATTCATAATGATATAAACTTTACTCTCTAATTGCCTCCACTTACAATTTTACTATTTGTTAATTAGTACTGTTTTGTATAGCTTAGTACTTTCTTATTTGTAAATTATTTCACACATATTTACTTGCAGTCTCCAAATAAATTATGAAATCCTTAAATGAGATATTTTAAGACTTTGTTTTTCAGTGTGAGGAAAAGAATTTGCTAGGTAATATAAAATAATTATCAGAATTGGGCTATAAATATGAATTGATATAAAGAATAATGTATGAGAATACATTTTGAGCTTTTAATTTTAATTAAATACAGAACCTAATTGCCATAACAGTTTGGTTCAGTTTGAATGTACTATTGGAAAACATGGGGTACTTCATTCTATGCTGATGCTAGTGAAAAAGATGAGTCTCATTGCATTAAAAGATACTAATTTTATCCTTGCTCCTGACTTTGAAAGTCTTGATGGAAGGTAGATCCGTACCTACTCCAGTTCAGAAAAGCCATCATCACTTATCATGCTGCTGATTTCTATTCTGGTGCAATCAATCTAGTTAATGTCAAGTACCACCGACAAGAGTGTTCATGACTCAGTCATCTGGAGGCATTTGAAGGGTTGGTGCAATGACTTGGATTGAAAAATAAACAGAAATAAAAATTCCTCTAGTCTGAACTTTCCTGTAATTTCAGTGGCCTCCCTAGAGCTGTAACTCAGAGACACAGACAGCAAGGCCCTTTCCTTCTGAAGATAACATCACCAACTCACCTACACAACGTGGGTAGGAATAGTCCATGCCTGGCTGGAGGTCGGTGCTCTGCTTTCAGCTTCAGCATAAGAATGGTACACCTGGCCCAAATCGGCTAGTTATCTGTTTACTGTACACCTTCACTGTCCCCTGTAACCTCGCCCCATCTCACTGGACCAAATTTCCCATGAAGGTGGACACCATGTTTGTCTTCACTGATGTTTCCTTTGCACCTAGCACATGGATGTGTAGCTTGTAGAGGACCTTACTCTATATTTAATGGTAGTCTACTGACATGTGGCTGAATTCTTGAAGGGGCAAACTTGAAAGTTTACTATCAGATTTCACAGCATTACAAGGCCTCTAATGATATTGTGGCCCCTGAGAAGAAAAGTACAGTATCACTTTGATAGACATGAATCAGTGGAAATGAGAAAGATTCATTTATGATTGTTCCCTGGCTTCAGATGAATAACAAAAGATTGTACAAAAGATTATGGGGGTATAAAAGGACACAATTTCCCTTTATTGTCTATTCTTGTTTTGCAGTTCTGATCACTCTTTTCTCAGTCTTTTCTCTCTCTGTTATCTTTTTGTGCTAATTATGAAGTTCTTTTGGCTGGATCAGGCTACCATTCAAATTATGCCTTGTCTAGGTTACTTAACATTTTTTAGTTACAAGAACCATTACCCAGGATGAGAGGGGAAAAAATAGAAGGGCAAATGTAGATTGCTCAGGATTTATTTTAACACTTTTTCTGTCCCCATCACCATAGTTCTCTCTCTCTCCCCTTCTCTGTGTATATTTAGGTAATTATGACAGGAATATTAAAAACCTCACTTGGGCATCAGTAACCTCTAAGTCTTATAAATACTCAATTGAATGAAGGGATGCATGCATTGAGCAGGGTGTAGTATATACCCTTAGATACCCTTTGGCTTCACATTTCCTCAGTATTCTGATAAGAATTTTTAGTGACAAATCCATTGTTGTGTGAAATGGCATTTTCAAACTTTCCTCCTTGAAAGACTGTGTACCTGACACATTTTGACCAATTACTGATGCTTTGCTTAACTGGGCTGTGCTGAGGAAGCTTCTTGACACAGCACATCTTACAATTAGATAAATTTGAGTGGATTTGTCTGAAAGCAGCCTAGTAAATGACACTCTGCTTGTCATGAAGAAATCCCGTCCTTTAATCGAGAGTGTAGGGGGTCTTGTATGTACTTGTCCCGTTAGTCAGAAGCAATATGGATATGCTTAATTTGACCTTTAAGCAGACATAGCTCAGATGCAACTGTCTTTCTTTATATAACTATTTGGCAAACTTTTCCTCTCTCTTTGATAGCACTAATTCCTGATTATTTTTATGCTTCAGTCATTAAACAGTGGTAGGAAACAAGAGCCCCAAAGACTATGTGACATTTAATAAATGGCAGTCACGGAGCAGGAATAGGGTCAATTTGAGGTATAATTTTTCTAGAACCTTATTAACTCCAGGCCAGTCATTTCACAGGTGGATTTGACCATTGTGTGCATGGTGTGATTTCATGGCCTTCTTGAGAGAGCCTTGATTTAGCTCTCCTCTTGGAAGACACTTTCCCACAACCTGCTAGCTGCTGGAGGAAATTTTATTTCACCTGTTGACACAAGTATTTCTAGGAGGGATTGTACAAAGATATTCTCAAATGCTTGACTTTTAAAGGGTCAGAAAGCAGATTCTAGGAGATGTGGGAGAAAAAGTCTATGGGGACAGTAATGTGAGAATGATGAGCAAGGCATCTAAAGTGATGAAAATGAAGCAGAAATGGAATTATGGTAACAATTTCTTTGACAGCTAGTCCTGGCAAACACAAAATAGAATCTAGAATTTTTGTCCGCCTCCATGGGATAGTGATGATGAGGCTCTTAGTCACAGAAAGTCTCACCTATGTTATTCAGGTAGAACAAATATGCATGATATCTAGATAGAAATGATCTCAGTTAACAGTGTTCTGAAAGGCACTGATAGCATGCCTTCGCTTCTTTTGGTGTGCAGAGTATTGAATTCATTGCAGTTCTTAGGTAGGGCAAATTGCATCTCAATACTTATTAATAACAAAGCCCAAAGAGTTGACGTATATTATTGTGTGGGATGCCTTCTTCATGAAAAATATTTTTGGGAATGTTTGTGTTGATGCAGTGTTCCACTCGTGCTCTATTTTGAGGAAAAAGTGTTTTTTAAAATTACGATGCAAGGAGAAAATTGGTGCTACACTGAGCAGAATGAATGAAGCAATGATTTATCTTGTGACATTAAAAATCTCCCTATAGGAATAGTTCAGGGTGTTACATAAATCATTTACTATACAGAATCAGAGAGAACTTTTTAAGTGTAGATTATATCTGTGATTTGGGCAATAAAAAAGAATAGAAAAGATATTATGTAAATATATATTTAATGTTGATTATTTATGGATATCAGGAGTTGAGCTCTCATGATCCCAAAAAGATCACAACAATTTACAATACAGTCTTCTCTGCTTTAGGATACTTGGAACAATGGGTTAAAATTTGCACACAAATATTTTTCCTCATAGTTTTCAATATTAATCAGAAAAATTTATTTGCGATTAACATTGAAAACTGGGGAAAATACATTAACCACAATAATGTTGGGAGTGGGGCCATGATGGCCGACTAGAAGCAGTGTTATCAGAGGCCTCCTCTTTCATTGGTTCTCCATTTGAAGAACTGTAATAGCATGTGAATCCTTCACTGGCAACCGAGATATCCAGGTTCTGTTATCAGAACTGATTAGGCAGCTAGCGTGACCCGTGTAGAGGAAGGAAGAGCGGTGTGGTGCGTTGGCCCACCTGAGAGCCACATGAGGCAGAAGAGTCCCTACCCCCCAGCAAAGGGAGATGGAAGTGAGCATGCTGTCCAGCCTGGGAAACTGGGCTTTATCCATGGAGCTATGCAACCCACTGATTGGAAGATCGTGAACCCATAGCACTGGGGCCTAGGGTCCCAGCCATGGAGCCATGCAGATTCTCAACAGTCACTCAGCTAGAATCTGCTTAAGCCTGCTGAGTTCCTGGGGGAAGAGGTGACTGGAACCACAGCTGCTGCGACTGCCGCTGCCTGCTGTCTAAGCCATTTGAGGTCCTTGGGGGAGGGGCAGCAGCCAGCACTGGAACTAATATCTGCCACACACGACAAGCTGCCAAAGCAGGGCAAAGGTGGCGGCCATCTCTATAGCTGCAGGCTGTGCTTTTCCCCTACTGGAGTCAGGGAGGCTGGATGGCTTGTGTCCCCCACAGCCCAACACACTGGCTGTGGCAGACTGCAGCCAGAGTGCCTCTTCAGGCCTGACGCAGACCCATCTCTCCTCACTGGGCAGGGTCTCCCTACAGAAACTCCAACAACTACAGTCAGGGGCTCAGGGACAGAACTCAGATCTCCTTGGGCCTGAGGGTCTAGGGAAGAGATGGCTGTAGCCTCTGCGGACCAGCAGACTTAGTCTTTTCTCCTGGTAGTTCTGAGGAATCCTGGCAGCCGAGATGAGTGGCTTTCCCCCCGAGTATAGCACACCTCCTCCACCAAGGGACAGTCAAGTACTTCATTAAATGGGTCTTTCTCCCCGTGTCACCCAACCGGGTTGTCAGACACCTTATACAGGAGCAATCCTACTGGCATCAGGTTGGTGCCCTTCGAGGTCAGAGATCCTAGAGAAGGGAGCAGGCATCCATTTTGGCTGTTCTCCAGCCTCGTTGAGTGACGTCTCCAGGTGCAGGAGTGAACCGGACGAATAGGGCTTGTAGTTCTCCTTGAAGCGATCCTTCGCATCCCTTGTTAGCTGTAGTCCTCTAAGCATTTTATTCTCTTCGTAGCCATTGTGAATGGGAGTTCATTTGTGATTTGGCTGCTTGTCTGTTGTTGGTGTATAGGAATTCTTGTGATGTTTGTGCACTGATTTTGTGTCCTGAGGCTTTGCTGAAGTTGCTTATCAGCTTAAGGAGTTTTGGGGCTGAGACCATAGGGTTTTCTAAATACACAATCATGTCATTTGCAAACAGACACAATTTGACTTTCTCTCTTCCTATTTGAATACCTTTTATTTCTTTCTCTTGCCTATAAAGACACATGCACAAGTATGTTTACTGCAGCACTATTTACAAAAGCAAAGACATGGAATAAACTCAAATGCCCATCAATGATAGACTGGATAAACAAAATGTGGTGTATACACACCATGGAATACTATGCAACCATAAAAAAGGATGAGATCATGTCCTTAGCAGTAATGTGGATGAAGCTGGAAGCCATCATCCTCAGCAGAGTAATGCAGGAACAAAAAACCAAACACCACATGTTCTCTCATAAATGGGAGTTGAACAATGGGAACACATGTACACAGGGAGGGGAACAGCTCACACTGGAGCCTATTGTGGGGTAGGGGATGAGGAGAGAAAACCTAGATGATGGGTCAATAAGTGCAGCAAATCAGGATGGCACATGTGTATACATTTGTAACAAACTGCACATTCTGCACATGTATCCCGGAACTTAAAAAAGAAAAATTAATAAAGAATATTTGTGATTAATATTGAAAATTATGGGAAAAAAATCAGCATAATCAGCTATATTAGTCTGAATCCTAGCAATATTTTAGGATACCTGTCTTGGGTCAGGGAGAGAGAGATTTCATTAATTCTTTTTTGGATCAGCCCTTTAAGGAGTAGCTGGAATTGATCAATTCTTCTGGACTCATCATTTATCTCATTAATATAAGGTGGCTGGAAATAACTCTTGGAATGATGTGAAGAAGGTGGAAGGAGAGTGGAGAGTATTTCTTTTCTTGGAGCTACTCTAGGAAAAAGCCAAGATGGTTCTCCATTAAGATGAAGCTGTGCAGAGATGAGTGAGACTGGTTAGCATACCATGGCAAATAGAACTTGCAGAATCATAAGAGGACTTAGAAGTCATTGCTTTGAATTCTTCAGAAAAGTTGTTAATGAAGGACTGTCAATTTTATAAAGAATGGAGTCTCTTGCCATTTCAGAAGTCTGTGTTACTTTATGTTGTTGATATCACTTATCTTCATAATTTAACATTGTGTCCTGTGGCACAAAGCAGTATACCAACCACTGCTTCTTTAACAGTGCTGTTAACTTCTAGAAGACAATTGTTTTTCTTACTTTTGTAACTGTACTACATAGTTCAGTGTCAGAGTTGTTGCTTAGTAAATGGCTGTCAGAGGCGTTAATGGTTCATCAAAGTTATGATCTAGTTGTGAAATGAGCTAATGTGCATAAAATAATAAATTACCAATGCCAAGAACAAGAGCAAATGCCCAATAAGATTCAGAGAATGAGAACATTAGATATTATTTTCTTTCTGGTAGGCTTAAAGAAGGACTTCATGGAGGAAGGGTAATGAGCTGAGCCTTAAATATAGAAATAATTTAAAATACTTAGAGGGTATGGAGAAAGGGGAATGCTCATACACAGTTGGTGGGAATGTATATTATTAGTATAGCCACTATGGAGAACAGTATGGTGATTTCTCAAAATAAGAATGGAACTATCATATGATTTGCAATCCCACTACTGGGTATATATTCAAAGGAAATAAAATAAGCATGCTGAGACATCTGCATTTCTGTGTTTATTGCAGTACCATTCACAATAGTTAAGGCATGGAATCAACCTACGTATCCATTAGTGGATAAATGCATAAAGAATATGTGGTACATATACACAATAGAATATTATTTATAAAAGAGAAGGAAATCTTGTCATTTGCAATAACATGGATGGAATTGGAGGGCATTATGTCAAGGGAAATGAGCCAGGCACAGAAAGACAAATATTGTATTTTCTCACTGATGTGGGAACTAAAAATTACTGCACTCAGAGATGGAGAGAAGAATGATAGTTAGCAGAGGTTGGGAAGCATAGTGGGAAGGGATGGATAAAGGGCAGGATGGTTAATGGGTATAAAAATACAGTTACGTAGAAGGAATAAGATCTATAGTAGAACAATAGGCTAACTATGGTTAATAATTTATTGTATATTTCAAAATAACTGAAAGAGTGGAATTGGAGTATTTCTAATGCAAAGAAGTGATAAATGATTGAGGTGATAGATACCCACACCAGTTACCCTGATTTGATCACTAGACATTGCATGCATGTATCTAAATATCCCATGTATCTGATACATATGTACAGCTATGATGTATCCATAATAATTAGATATTTAAATGTAAACTACAACAGTTGTGGGTATAACACACTATTCTTGCATCAATTTTCCTACTTTTGTGGTGTTCTCTTTTTTGGGGAGTAGCATTGATTTGATTGGGAATCCAAGAGGAAAATTTATGGCTTTGGAGGAAAGAATGATTATCAAGGTTGGTGAATAGAAATAGTGCATTAAGTACAGGGAAACGTGAATGTCACTAGCAATTTTTGGAGAGATCAATGAGAGAGAGAGAGAAAAAAATTGGCATTCTTTTGACTTACTGATGAGAACCAAGAACATAGTTAAGTTTGGCTAAGTTAGAATTTTAATAAAGGTTGAATTGTGTATAATCCCCTCCAGGGTGCCCCAGCAATAGGGTTTCCAACCTTATGATGATGACAATTTACAGGGATAAAACTCTACATGCTAATTAAATATATTGTAATCAGAGTCAGAGCAACATGTGGTCTAATTAGTTCCACATTTGGAAATGATTTAGGAGGGGTTTGACGGTGGTTCATGAGCTAAATAATTTACATTGGTACAAAGTGGTGATATTAAGCCTGCTTACCCCAGATCGTCTTTAAGTTGCTATAGACTTGGTTTCTCTCACTAATTTAATCACATGTATCATAAATCTGAAGTCATATTGTTGCATGCCCACCAACATTGCTGTCTGGAAAAGATTTTAGACAGGTGACAGATAATTCTCCTGGTGATCAGAATAATTTGGTTTGGGTTCAGAGTACAGAGACTTGGATAAAGGGTGTTTCTCTGCAGATTTTTGGTATAAAGAAATAAATAGAATGCTAGAGAGCTCCAATACATCTTTACTGAGTGTTGTCTCCCATGCATATTCTGATAGGAATAAAATAATGGCAGCTATCTCCTTTGAAATGAGGACTGGACATTACCACAAGGAGAGAGCAAAAGGAATGCTTCTGCTTTTTCTTTCTTTTTCTTTTTTAGAGACAGAGTCTCACTCTGTCACCCAGGCTGGAGTGCAGTGGCATGATCTC
Organism: Cheracebus regulus; assembly: GCA_963574635.1. Classification (NCBI taxonomy): domain Eukaryota; kingdom Metazoa; phylum Chordata; class Mammalia; order Primates; family Pitheciidae; genus Cheracebus; species Cheracebus regulus. Next base: position 61,472 of record CAUYQU010003546.1, on the reverse strand, counting down.
TGCTTACTGCAACCTCTGCCTACTGGGTTCAAGCAATTCTTCTGACTTGGCCTCCTGAGTAGCTGGGACTACGTGTGACTGCCACCATGACCGGTTAATTTTTGTATTTTTAGTAGAGACGAGGGTTCACCATATTGGTCTGGCTGGTCTCAAACTCCTTTCCTAGGGTTATCTGCCAGCCTTGGCCTCCCAAAGGAAAAGCAACTGTGAAATGATAGAGTGAATGGAAACTGGAAACTTGATTTCTCTATCCATAAGTCATGGCCTCCTTGTACCTGCCTAGTCATCTGCTTCAAGGTGAGTAGATGGGTGCTCTGAGAAAGGTGATAAAATAACCACCTATTTTGGAAGGTATTTTGCCAACCTGAAGATCATAATCTCTGACAACTTGGGTCAGTTTGAGTTTCTGTGCTTCCACTCATTCTTGATCAGGAAGGTGGGGGAAGTAGGGAAGGTTAAAGAGGATAGAGTGATATTTAGGAAAATATCCTGGCACTTTTGCAAGGTATTCCACCCTCAGGAGAAAATGAGAGGGATCTCTGAAATGTCAGAGATAAAGAGATCAAAATTTGGATAATTGTCAAGGATTTTAGACTTTATGCATGATAGTAAAGTTGGAATGGCTTTGAAATCAGCTATCATAAGAAAATGCAGTGAAGGTGATACATCGTGGTGTTTGCTAGTTAAGTGTTTTGGCAATGAATACATTAGTTTTATTAATAAATATTAGTTATGAATATTAAATGTAGAATAGGGAATCAAATGTAAGTTTCTAAAGCAAACCAGCATTGTGGAACATTTGGTTCTCACCTTCTGGTTCCCAGGTCCAGCATCTTGGCATCATCGAGCATGCTGTTCAAGGTGCTCCCTCTCCATTCCAGTCTGCTAGAGGGTTGGATGTGGCCAAATAGAGGCCATGAGAGAAGAACAGGGGATCAACAACTGTCTTCTCCTCTCATCTATACAGGCATGGTTTCAGGAAAGAACTAGATATCAAGCTTTATACCATTCTGTGATTCAGGTGATTGTGTTACAGTAATCCCCACTAATTACCAAGCAGTTGGCTAACAAATCACATCGGATCTCTCAAAAATTCCTGGAGAGAGTGTTCTATACTTGCTCTTTCCACCTACTCCTCCTTTATGTACTACGATCTAGCTTCTCCTTCCACCACTGTATTGAAAATTTTCCCTCTATGTCATCTATATCCTTCTTATTTCCAAATATAAGGAATATATTTTCTTCTCCCACTCAGCCAATTATTACCTCCTTATTATTCTTTATTCTCTCTTGACTTTTTAATAAGAGATTCTTCTTGTTCATTGTTGTTGTTTCTGTCTTTTCTGTTGGTTTCTCTCTCACTACTTATTCTTTAGGTGGTGGTATTCTTCAGGATCCTCTCATCAATCTACAATATTCTCATCAACTTATTCTCCATAAGTAATTTCAACATTGTTTTTATCTGCTACCAACACCTTAAGTTACTATCTCCAGCACAGATACCTCCTACCAACTTGAGATGTGTATATCTAATGGACATCTCTACCTGTATAATATATGAACATCCCAATTCAGTGTGACCCCAAATGAAGAAGTCATCTTCTCCTAAAACCCCACTTATGACAAAAGATTTTAGTCGGTAACACCACTATCCACTTAAATAGCTATAAATCAGTCAGTTGTGTATAAACAGTGTGTTTCACATGACTCTTCCTAGTGAATACAAAGATGTAAAATGTATAGTAATACTCTAAGTATAATCATACCCATCACCCTCAGCTACTTCAAGCAGGGGCATTGTTCAGTCTACTTTTCTCTCCTACCTCTAGAAGACTATGGGGTGTGGTGATCAGGCCTTACTCAACAGTTCTGCAGATTCAGTTTTCTTGTGCACATTGCTGTAGTCCCTATGGTGCCATGGATCACTCTCACCCTGCTGTTTATGGTTATAACCTTCTGTATTTCTCTGCCGTCAACCTTGGCATTTTTCAGATCTGCGTTCTCCATTGGCCCTTTCTTGAAGAGCTACTATCTCACTCTTCCCTCCAAACACACAACTCAAGTCCTGTGTGTGTTTTTTTTCTACTCTGCACTCTGGACGACCACCTCATTGAGCTTTTTTTTAAAAAATTGTTGTCAGAGTTAATGGTGTCTGGGCATGGGAAGTGACCGTGTCTGGCTCAAGAGATAGGCAGAGTTTCATTCAACCCGGAGCTGCTGCTCTTTCTGATTCAAGGTACCTAGCATGCAGTGTGCACTATGCTAAGCTTGCTACTTCAGCTGGCATATATTGACAGATTTTTTACCATCTCATGGTGATAATCTCTCAGGGACTTGATTCTCAGACTCCTAGGTGACACACTAATATCATCAAAAATTCATAAACTCTAATAAGTAATTATGGCTGAGGTCAAGTGACTTTTTGGGACCCATGACAATCAGAGGATGTGGCTGGGTATCCATATTCCTGCTTCAGTTTATGGTAGTCAGAAAGTTCCCTACCTTCAGAGACCATTAGAGAGGAACAAACAGAGGGCGACCCTGCCTAAATCACCTAGCACCCAGCACTTCCATCTCTACCCCAGGAAAATATGAGTTTCACAGTTCTGAAGTTGAAAGAACTCTGAAAACTAAGATGTTCTCACCAATCAATTGCAAATGAAATCTAATCTGGCTTTAATTCCTTTGAGGTGGAACTGGACTGGTCTGAAATGAAGTTACCTCTTTATTGATGTCACTTGATATGAATACTCATACTTCATTGAAGAAATATTAATAAGTTTGAGTGTGGCACTGGTGTACACCTGCCTGCCTGTGCTGTGAAATACATTATGTATATTTATAGATATACTTCTGTTTATATGTATATATACATAAATATTTATATGTATACACACATACCATATTATTTGTATTAAACCTGAAACTTTTTTCTAAACAATATTCTTGTGTAGAGTGGGCATTAAGATGTTATTATAATTATCTGTTTAAATATTTCATGTAAGCATATACAAGAAAACATTGTAGTTTTTAAGAAAAACTTTATATCCAGTTCCGAGATCAATGCCTAGCAAATAGTAACCCCACATATAGTAGGCACTTATAGAAATGAATATTGCATAAGAGCATTATTTTTACATTATAGAGGAGAAAGCTGGGGCCCAGATAGATTATACAACTTGTTGTAATGGATATTTGTGTTGTTTTTCCCTGTATGGCAGATGGTGGAAGCCTAGAAACTACATTTTCCAGCAGTTTTGTTTAGGTTCTTTCAATATGAGGCTTTCACTTGGGAGTAGATTGGAAAGCAGAAGAAGGTAGAAGTTACTCTTTTGGCTTTGGAATGGTGCAGATTCCTACAGAAGTGATAGTGATGGAAGCAGAAACAATGGCTACCTGCAGCAGTGGAGAACTGGAGAGGGCCCCTTGATGGAAGCTTGGTCTGGAGGGTTTCTGCAGCAGCTAGTGGTGGCACAGAGTGTGGGACTGGGCAATGATGCCCAGCTTCCGACTCTTCCTGAGTTCTAGATAGCACCACCTTCCCTTATCCTCTCTTTTCTACTACTCTAGCTTATTCAGGAATTTTGTAACATAATTCCTTCCTGCCTGAAAAGCTTAAAACTGGATTTGGTTTTTCTGATTAAACTTTTGACATTTTTTCTTTAAGTCACACAGTAATTAAGTTGCAGAGTTGTGACATGGCTTGAGTTTGCCTGACTGAAGGGCTTATAGCCTTTGAGCACACTGCCTTCTTGCAATTGCGGAAGAAAACTTTGAGTAGAAAATACCATTTTGTCATCTTTGTCAAGAACTAGATTTCAGCTAAGAGTAGAAATACCGCATTGTAGAAGGAAGGATCCTTCTTGCTAGTGGCATCCTGATCTCCATATGCATAAAGTCAGTGCCATGCATATAGTTTCCTCATATTTTTTGAAGGATAAAACTCAGCTTTCCTTTTCTAGATGTGAAAGACAGAGTTCAGGCCTTGTCTGCCCGGCAAGTTGGCTGTAGGAAAACAAATCAAGTAAATGATCTCCTTGGGAAGCTGGTGATCTGAAAGCACCTCGAATGTATGTGGAGTGTGGTGTGAGTTTTTCAAGGTTTAACTTAAAGCATTATTTTCATAGCGACAAAGCCAAAGTCACAGAGAAACCATGCCATGCAACTTAAGAGACTTACCTTAATTTTCAGAGCAGCTGTAACACTCACCTGGAGTTACAGCAAGAAGGGAACTCATGGGGGAACACTTAGTTAATCGTAGGCAGCATAGCAGGTGTATCTGAGCTGTTTGCTATGGGTAGGAGAGTACATACATGAGAAGGGGAAGGTGGTGACTGAACTTCTTATCTAACTTCTCTTAGTTTCAATCTCCTTATCATAAAACAACAGTATTATGGGATCATGTTGAAAAATAAAATGCTCAGTCAGTGTGGGCTTATGGTAGATAGTTAAAACTTAATTAACATTTCTCCACCTAGAGTCAGTGAAAATATATACTGAGCATTCTCTAGTTGCCAAGCATTGTTCTAAGTGCCATGAGCAAGGTAGTGTGTCTGCTGCCAAGAACTGACATCTAGAATACACTGCTTTCATTTTTTTTTAACACTCTCTCCCATTTTCCCCAGATCTCTTAAGTCCCTAAATTATCTTACATCTCTTAGCAAATTAAATAAATCGTGGAATGGAGGAAAATCAGATGAACTGTTATGATATCCAGCATAAAGTGCCTTTAAAACATCTGAGAAAGGTGACTTTATCAAAGGACTGCTTGCTGCCTCTTTTTTGGAACTTGGAGGAAGCAAGCTAAGTGAATTGCAAAATCAGGGAGTGTTAAATATGAGAAAAAATATACATTCTTATTCTCTTAAAAATGTCTCAGTTGTTTTGTTGTGGATGTGCCTTTTTCTTGGTCTCTTGTATGTGGGATCTCTTATGAAATCAAGGATTGAAGAGCTCCTGTGATATTGGGGAAGTATTTCTGAATGTCCCGCTGTCGAGTGGGTACAGTGGGAATTGCCTGGCTTGCTGACACATTTAGACAGTGATTACTGTTGACATGTTTGAATTCCTTGTTTTGAAGGAAAGCAAAGAAATCTTCATGTCTTCTAAGCAGGATTTGTTTTGTTGTTTTCTACTTCGGCAGTGGCAGTTACTTGCTAATGAACTGTCAGACTGGGTTGCACTTAACTTCCATGTCTTTTCTCATTATTATGAAATAGCATTTACTATTTTTGCTCTCACATTTCCAGGTTGAAATATGTCATGTGGCCAATTTACCTAGATTCAGGGTAGTGAGAGGCCAGGTTGGCAAGCACTGTCATGAAGACTTCTATAAATGAACTTGAACTTTTCCAAATTATGTAATTTTTAAACTGATCAGATATAAATTTTTCCAATTTCTATATTTTGTGGAAAATGAAACATTTCTATAGAGATTAGGCTACTTTTCTTTATAATTAATGTGTCTGTGCATTTAAAGATATTTAGATAGAAAAAAAGGAAAAAAAGAGGAACAGGTAAAGTTATTTTTAATACTTTTTGGACCTGATTTGTCAAAGGATGTCAAAAAATACCCTTTTAAAAAAGTCTCAGTTGTTTTGCTGTGGATGTGAATGTAAAACATCTTAATACTACTGTGTTGACATCTGATTCCAACATGTAATCAACATCGTAGTATTAAGGAGATGTTTTACATTCTTTTTATCATAGTGACTCATTGAAATCCAGTGACTAGTTTCACCTATAGCACAATTCGATTTGGACCATCCACATTTCAAGTGCTTAATAGCCATGTGTGGCTAGTGGCATCATATGGGACACTGCAGCTGTAAAACTTCCTCTGAACTGCCCTAGAGCAAGTAAGACATGTCTACATATTTGCCTTGGAAATAAGCTACCTGCATAAAAGGAAATTTCCAGCTCTTTGTGGAAAGGGAAATGTGTGCTGGATAAGTTTAGGGAGACATTTGTGACGAGGGATCTATCTCCCTTTTCTGATCTGTGTGTGGAAAAGTTATCTTGAAGCTTCAGCTCAACACTTCCGGAATCTCAGTTTCAAATATTCTGATTTCTTATTCAGGTATTTTCAGCTGTTAAATTCAGCCTCCATGGACCATCCTTTTCTCACATTTTAAGTAAAGTTAATAGTTTTTATCTTACCTATCTTACACTTATTTGCAAACCACAACCAGGAGAGCTCTGGAAAGTTGTTAGTATATTTTAAAAGTATTATTGGGCTGGCCTTATCTTTTGTCTTCTTTCTCATGTTGTTCTGTAGAGATGATGTCCTTAAACTCTGCCATTTCCGTATTGATTGTTGTTGTTGTTTTGGGATAACGATGGCCAGGCTGTCTTATCTGGCAGTAAATTACATGGGAGAACAGCTCTGCTGCCGGGTGGAACTGCACTCACTGTACTTCATCTCCTTAATGACATTCATAGAGACAGTTTCAGCTTGGTCCGCTCATCCATCCCCACAGGCTCATCAGTCTTCTTGATTCTGTTTTAAGTTACATCCATGAGGGAAGGTAAATACTTATTTTAGACATTCATAGAACTCCGAGCAGTCAAATATTTATAGTTAACCTTTTATTAGCGTCTACCACTAGACACAAGAATTCTGCATTATTCCTATTTAGTTACGTTCTCGAGGAAAAGAAAGGCAAATCCAAGCTACACTTGATTAGAGAGAGGAATAATAGGTTAGATGATCCGTATTTAGTGAGCTCGGAAAGAACAGGCTAATGGATACTACCTTGCTCTGCAGTTGGGTTGTCTGAATCTTCTCTCTTCTAGTTGGGTCTAGTTTGAATGTATCTCTGTATTATGAGGATGGAGTCTTCAGTAGATAATACATTTGCCAATGCTAAATTTGGAGTGTTTAGGATTTTGGTTTTATAAGAATAGAGCTGAAGTGAGAACTCTAGCCCAAGACTGGCAAGAGTGTGAAGAACACGAGGCATATCAAGTTTTATTCTCTGAAGAAAGGCGAAAGTTCAAACATGGGAGGTATGTACCAAGTCTAAAGCCTAGAGAAATATGGGTTTAGAGTGAGAGCAAATGGGGAAAAAGGTGAAAGGGTGGTCTCAGGTGATTGCCACAGACACTAGATGGTGCTATGGTTCACCTTTAGGAAGCATGGTATGCTGCAAGAGAAAGAACACTTGAGCTACGAGCCAGAGATAGGGCTGGTATCTCTTCTGCATGGGCTTTCCTTCTAGGCAAAGTGAAAACAAAGTCCCTTGGGATGTTTTGGTGAACAATTCTCACTTGTTACCATGTGTTACTGAGGTTGGAGAGAAGTTTCCAAGATGATGCTTCTGTCTAGCACCCTGTTCACTGCATCAGAAATTGATATTAACATGGTGCTCATTGAAACATGGTGCTTCTAACATCCCATTTCAGGGGAAATATATAGCAAAAGAAGATATAGCAAGAAGTATTAGAATATTCTCTGTAGATTCCGGACCCAGGATACCTGGAGAAAGAATTCAGTGAGGGCTCCTTTAGGGATTTTATTTTATTAAACAGGAAAAAAATGGGGGTTAATATTGTAGGCAAACTATAAGTCATTATTATTGATGTGTGAAAGGCACATTGCCAGAGCTTGGAGAAATAATAAAATGTAAGAAACATAGATCTATCTTTAGGCAACTAACAGACAAGGAAGGGAAGGTAAGAAACCAGATAAACATTTGCATTTTTATCTGAAATAGGTGCTATTACAAAACATGCATTAGATATAGTGGGAACACAAAGGATGATGATTGTTTTACCTGTGACAGGAAGTGATGCTAGAGCTCAGATCTGAGAGATGGATAAATTTTGACTAGGTGGATGGAGCAGTGTGCTCGTGGTGGTATGTATGAACCAGCATATTCTGTTAGCAAATACAGTGAGTAGCTAATTATGGCTGGACTGTAGAATTCAAGGCATGGGAAGTGATGAGATACTATCTCCAAATTATCTCACATCCACATTGTTTCTGTCCAGTGCCAGCACTGTAACTGAAGATATTCTTTACTCCAATAGCTTCTGAGCTGGTGGTCACGTATCTCTAGACTTTATCCAACAATTCTCCATGCAGAAGCAAGGATGACTTTTTAAAAATTTGCTTCCTATCCCCATTTCCCTCTACCTACCCCCCTCTTTATTTTAAGAATATTTTTTTTAAAAAAAGGATATTTAAGGATATATTTTTAAACTTCTTTAAAAGCCTGCACTCAAACTTATATCACTTTTCTATAGAAGGTCACATTGCCCTTTTTGTTCCTCAAAAACTCCAAGCTCCTTCCTGCCTCAGGACATGTGCATATGTTGTCCCTTTTCTGTGAATCTCTTTCACCTGTCAGTATATCCAGTTCCTACTCATTCCCATGACTCATTAGCTTAAATATCACTTCCTTTCCTGAAGGAGGCCTTTCATCACACTCCCAGAGCAAATTAGATTCCTATTTCATCTCCACAAGTGCCCCACAATTATTCATCATAGCAATCAATAACCTTCGTAATTGTATAGTTACATATAATTTTTATGTCTTTAATGTCTTTCTCTCTAAAGTAGAAGAGTCACATTTGCCTTGCTCCCTATGGCATTTCCAGTGACTTGCACGGAGTCTTGCACAGTGGTAACTCAGTAAATATTTGTTAAATATAAGTTCATCTGGTTGAAGATAGCAAAATAAAGCCTTTTTTTTAACCACTCAGAAAAACAATGAACAGAGCAAAAAGTATCATCTTCACTGAAACTATTTCCTTAGAGCTAAATTTCAGACTATGAAGACAAATTTATCAAATATAGGCCATAAGTGGTAAGAACTTTAAAATGACCATCAACTTGAAATGGTAAGGAAGGGTACATGGAAAAGCCATGGGGAAATTCCTTGCCCTGGGTTGATGTTGCAGAGTGGTGAAGAGGCATACAGAAGATACACCAGAAGCATAACCTTTACAGTCTGTTAGTGTGCCTTGGAAAAGGTGCCATGTTGGGTGGCAATCAGCTTCCTAGCTGCAGATCATAGTTCAAGGTGAAAATAAATAAATATAAAATTAATTCACACACTCATCTGTAACATCTGTTGCTTCTTACCATAAAGGGGGAAAAACACAGATCTGGGTCAGGCCTTTGCTGTGGAACACCTGGGAGAGTTGAGATCGTGTTCTGATTTATATACCTAAATGGAATCTACCCAAGCCCTAGCTCACTCTCCTGTCCACTCCTAATTTCTCCACTCTTCATAAACACTCTTCAGCAAATAGCTCTGTGAAAAGAGAGAGTCACTACTGAAAGATAAATCATTACTAGTAAAAAACTAGTATCCTATAGAGTCCAAACAAGGTGAAAGAAACATAACAAAAAGCTGTCGAGCAGGCCTGGAGGAGTTGGGTCAAGTGTGTTAAGTGGTTCAAGCCTGCCTTGCTTACTTTGGGAGGGACAGCCCCTGAAGGCCTCATGATTTCTTATGCCAAGACCTTACCTTTCTTCTCCTGTCCCCACATAGATAACATTCCAGTGGCTAAGAAGAAGGAAATTTGATTTATAACAATATAAGGGCAAAAAATGAAGGTACTTCTCAGGGTCTGGAGATTTGGAAAACATGGCAGAAACTTCTTAAGAAACTCAATCCTAAAGCTGACAATTCTCAGAACCTATCTCTGTGTATAGTCTACAACTCCCAGTGGTGGACATTGGCTTTCCCAGAAATATTTTGTATATATTTTCTTATACAAACCATGAAAGACAAAGTCAGTGATGTCAGTATAAGCAAATTTGGTTATTATTTTCAGTTTTCTTGAACTTTGTTTTGCATTGGATATGTTTTTTTATAAACAATTTTGGCTATTTTCCCATACTCTCAAGGCCTCTGGGTAGATGTTAGCTATTGCCTTGTAATTTGAATACACAGAGAAGTTGCATATCATGAAGTTGAATACAAACAAAAATGTATACTCAAATTTGATGACAAATTTCTTTAGATATTAAGATGCAATATTTTTCAAAAAGTAGATAAGAAACACAAAAAATTATATTGCAAAGTAGATAAATAGGGACTGTAAAAATACAAGGAAGAAAATGGCAAATAATTTGAACATCAAATTTATAAAATTTGAACATTTAAATGGCTGATAAAATTACAAATTTTAAATTCATATCTTAAGATACTATGCAGTACCCATTTAACTCATTAAAAAATAGTATGACAATGCCAAGTGTTGGAGAGGATATGGATTCAGATCTACATTGCAAATGGGAGTATAAATTTGTGCAACTCTCTTGTAAAACATTTGGCATTTTTTCTCATAAATTTGCATACCTATAAATTCTATGAGCCAGCAATTTCACCTCTAAATATATCCCCAAGAGACAGTCTTACACTTGTATAAGTGTAGGACATCTTATAGCCGCCCTGTTTGTAGTGGTAAGAATATGAAATGCGACTCTTTAGAAAATAAATAAATTGTGGATGTAACCACAGTGGAAAATTACACAGCAGTCAACATTAATGAACTATAGTGAAGAGCAACAAGATAGATTTACATTAGCAATATAATATTTGTTAAATCTTAGCTATAAAATTAAAAAGGAATTCCAAACATATATGCTACCTTTCTCATAAAGTTTAAAATGGCTAAAATCACGCACACTAAGCTACAAATATAACTGTAATAGGAGTGATGTCAACACGATGATGGAGTAGGAGATACCAGCCTTCATGCTCCCACAACAAAACAACTATAGACAGTTATTCACAAAACAAATTAGCCCAGAGAGGGCTCAAGGGTCTATTAAAGAATATACAGCAATGTGAAGGAAAATAATGGAAGATATCCACATAGAAAAGATTGCTGGTGAGATCAGCAAACTTGAGACACCAGGAGATGTTTAAGAGCTGAGAAGAAAGTTAGAGACTTAGTATCAGCCATGCAGTGAAAATCACTGTGGTTCCCGGTGATCTGTCCCATAGAGTAAACCAGCATTTCTTGTAACTGAGGTAATGAATAATGATTCTTGCTGATGAAACCCAATAGGGAGATGATATTGTACATTTTTCCCTCATACAAGACATGACAACTGTTGACCCACTTGAGGAAAGAGTCACCAGTAGTTTCTAACCCTGAGGGTCACCCAAGCCGAGACCTGTGGTCAATCCATGAGTGCCCAAACAAAAACCCAGGTTGTGGCTGTGCTGGGCTTACTTACATTTCTGACCCTGGAGCTATCACTGTAGCAAACTAGTTTCCACTCATGGCCATGGATTCAAGCTCTCACTGAATGTGCCTGTGCTCCAGGCACTGGTTCACCTGTTGTAGAGAATGAGGCCACACTTCATTGCTGGATCCATTCTAACTGTCTGCATGCTTGTGCTCCCTTTTGGGGTTTGCTTCAAGGATCTACACCTCACAAACTCTTACCAACATGGCAGTGGGTTTGACTGCAGCCAGCACACCAGTGCCATGATTGCCTCAGACCCGAGTTATAGTTCCTCTATACATGCCCATGCTTCAGGTCTTAGTTCTGTGGCTGTTCCACAGATGCCAATCATGAGATACCAGTGTCACTGCCACCTTGGACAGGCTACAGGCCAGACCCAGAGCCAAGAAGAATGTCATCAGTCACAGCTTTCCTAGTCAGAGAAAAAGAGATTGTAAGGACTTTAGCAACCATCACTGCCAAAGACCCCAACAACCTCACCTCCACTGTGGACATCCACAGGGTTGGCTGCTGAGGATTCCTGAAATATTTTTCAAAACCAATCGTAGCTGACAGAGCTATACAGAGACTATATACTTGCACTTTCACTGGTGCCAGAACCACTGCACTCTACCCAGCAAGCATCTTTGCACTCCTACATAAGGGGAGGTCCTTACACAGCAAAACTAGCCTAGAAAGTCTGCAAGATGTGACTACTTCACCAAATGTACAGGTAAAAAATGTAAGGCAATGAGAAAAATAAAAAATCAAGGAGACATAACACTAATTTCCCAGTAGTTGACCCCAAAGAAATGGAAAGAGGACAAAAAAATTAAAATAATTTTTTAAAAGAAAGGTAAGTGAACCTCAAGAAAATATTTTTAAAAAGTTAAATAAAATGAAACAATAAATAACCAATATTAGAAATTCAGTAGAGTGAAATTATTTTTTAAAAAAACAAATTCTAGAAATAAATACAATGAATAAAATTAAAAATGTGATGCATAGCACCAACAGCAGAATTGATGAAGCAAAAGAATCTGTGAGCATAAACACAAATTATTTAAAAACATACAGTCAGAAGAATAAATAATGAGAAGGAATAAAGAAGGCTTACAGGATTTATGGAACATCATCAAAAGAGCAAATATTCAAGTTACAGAAGTTCAAGAAGGAAAAGAGACACAGCGGGGAAGAATACATATTTTAAAAATAGCAGAAAACTCAATCTGAGGAAAGATATAAATATTCACGTGTAGGAAGGTCAAGGGTCTCTAATAAGATTCAGTCCAAATGAGACTACACCAAGACATATTATAATCAAACTGGCAAAAATCAAAAAAGAAAAAAAAAAAGATCCTAAAGCAGCAAGAGAAAAATCACATACAAGGGAGTTCCAGTTAAGTCATGGATTTCTTGGCAGAAAACTTACAGGCCAAGAGAGTGGAATAATACATTCCAAATGGTAAAGAATAAAGAAAAACCCTGTTAATCAAGTATATTTTACCTGGTAATTGTGTCTTTCCGATGTGGAGAGTTAAGGACTTTCATAGACAAACAAAAGCTGAGGAGTTGATCACCAGACTTGTCTTACAAGAAATGTTAAAAAAAAAAAATTCAAGCTCAAGGAAAAGAATGCAAATTAGTAACACAAAAACATATGACTTCATAAAACTTACTGGTAAAAGGAAATATGCAGTCAAATTCGGAATACTCCTGCTGTAATGGTGGTGTGTAAATGATACATCTTTAGTGTGGAGGTTAAAAGACAAAATTATTAAAGCTAAAGTACTTTTTAAAAAAATATTCAATATAAAAATGTACGAGGGTGGAATGAAAGTGTAGAGTTTAAAAAATGTGATCAAAGCAAAATTACCAGCTCCAAATAGCATGTTATAACTACAGGAGGTTTTATTTAAGCCTCATGGTTACCAAGAAAGTAAAAATTCATACTAGATACACACAAGTTAATAAGGAAGCAGTCAAAGCATGCTTCTAGAGAGAATCACTTAATCACAAAGGAAAACAGAAGGAGAGGAAGAAAAGATCTATAACCAGAAAAAAATGAACAAAATGGCAATATTAAGTTCTTGCCCATTAATATTTATCAAATGGGTTAAGTTCTTTGATCAGAAGACAGAGTGGCAGAATGGATTGAAAAACAAGACCCAACCATATACTGCCTATAAGAGACTCATTTCACCTTTAAGGACACACATAGATTGAAAGGAAAGAAATAAAAATAGACATTCCATGCAAATGGAAAGCAAAAGAGAAGAGGATGACTATATTTAGATGAAATAGACTTTAAATAAACTGTAAAACAATACAAAAAGTCATTATATAATTATAAAGGAATAAATTTATCAGGAAGATGTAACAATTATAAATACTTATGGACCGATCATTGAAGTACCTAAATTTATAAATGTATAAAGTAAATTTTAATAGATCTGTAGAGAGAGATTGTGACACAATAATAGTAGGGTACTTCAGTAGTCCATATTCAACAGTGAAAGATCATCCAGATAGAAAACCAATAAAAAAAAAATTGGACTTGAAATATACTTTAGATCAAATGAACTTAACAGACAAGTGAGAACATTCCATCCAACAGTAGAAGAATATACATTCTACTCAAGCACATATGAAAAAATTTTCAGGAAAGCTTTTATGTTAGACCACAAAACAAATCTTGACAAATTAAAGAAGATTGAAATCATGTTAAGGATCTTTTCTGGCCACAGTGGTATGAACCAGAATTTAATAAAGGAGAAACTTTGAAAAATTCACATAGGAAATTAAACAACATGCTTCTAAACAATAGGTCAAAGGAAAAATTGAAAATTAAAAAATATCTTGAGACAAACAAAAGTGGAAATGAACACCAAAACTTATAGAATGCAGTAAAAGCAGTTATAAGAGAAAAAGTTAAAGCAATAAAGACCAACATTAATAAAAAGTTACCAAATAAACTGAACATTACACCTCAAGAATCTAGAATAAGAGTAACAATCTAAGCCCAAAGTTAGAAGGAAGGAAATAGAGATCACAGAAGAAATGAAATAGAGACTAGGAATATAATATAAAAGATTAATAAAACTAAGAGTTAAGTTTTTTGAAGATAGAATTGAAAAATGTTTAGGTAGACTAAGAAAAAAGAAAAGGCACAGATAAATAGAATCAGAAGTGAAAGAAGAGACACTGCAACTGATTCCACAGAAATACCAAGGGTCGAAAGAGACTGCTGTGAACAATTATATGTCAAGAAATTGGAAAATGAAAAAGAAATGGATGAATTCTTCCATGACCCACCATGACTGAATAATGAAGAAACAGAAATAATGAATAGACTAATAATCAGAAAGAAAATTGAATCGGTAAGAAAAACTCTCAAAGAAAAGCCTAGGACCTGATTGCTTCATTACTGACTTCTATCAAACATTTGAAGAAAAACTAATGCTTCTCAGTCCTTCCCAATTTCTTGTGAAAAACTGAAGAGGATGAATACTTCCAAACTTCTTTTATGAGGTCAGCATTACTCTGATATAAAAGCCAGACAAAGAGACTACAATGAAAAAAAAGGATAGCCCAATATCCTTCATGAACATAGGTTCAAAAATTCTCAGGAAAATACTAGCAAGTCAAATTCAACAGCACTTTAAAAGGATCATTCACCACGATCAAGTGGAATTTGTCTCTGGAATGCAAAGATGTTTTAACGTATGCAAATCAAGTAATCTGTTTCACTGCATTAACAGAATGAGGAACTAAAACTACATGATCATCTCAGTACAGAGCACTCAACAGAATTCAGGATCATTTTATAATAAAGCTCTAAAAAATGTAGGTATAGAAGGAATATACCTCAACATAATAAAAGCCATATATGGTAAGCCCACAGCTAACGTCATACTGAACAAGGAAGGGTTGAAAGCTTCTTCTTTAAGATCAGGAACAAGATAAGGATGCCCACTTTGACACTTCTGTTAAACATAGTACTGTAAGTGCAAGCTAGAGTAATTAGGCAAGGGAAAGAAAGAAAAGACATCCAAATCACAAAGAACTGAGTCAAATTGTTTGCAGATCATATAACTTTATACACAGAAAGCTCTAAAAACTTCACTCAAAACCTTTTTGAAATAGAAAACAAATTCAGTGAAGCTGCAGGACAGAAAACATAAGGATGAGCAGTGTTTCTATATAGCAATAAACTCTTCAAAAAAAAAATTAAGAAAATAATCCGCCTCACAATAGCTACAAAAAAAAAATTGGAATAACTTTAACCAAGGGGGTGAAATATCTGTATACTGAAAATTGAAAAGCATTGATGAAAGCAACTGAAGAAGACACAAATAGAAATATATGTCTTCATGAATTAGAAGAATTAATATTGTTAAAATGTCTATGCTAACCCAAACTGTCTACATATTCAATGAAACCCCAATCAAGATTCCACTGACATTTTCCACAGTAATAGAAAACAAATCTTAAAATTCATATGAAACCACAAAATATATCAAATAGCTAAAGCAATCTTGAGCAAACCAAACCAAACCAAACCAAAAAAAAAAAAAACCCAAACCAAAAACAAAGTTGAAGGCATCACATTAAGTAACATGAAAACGTGCTACAAAACTGTAGTTATCAAATAAGTATACTACCAGCATTAAAACAGACACATAGACCAATGGAAGGCAATAGAGAGCCCAGAGACAAATCTATACATCTAATGTCAATTTTTTGGGGTTCTTTTGTTTTTTTTTTGGCAAAGATGCCAAGAAGACACAAAGGGGAAAGGCCAGTCTTTTCAATAAATGGTAGTGGGAAAATTGGATATCCGTATGTCCAGGAATGAAATTGGACCCTTGTCTCATACCGTATATACAAATCTACTCAAAACAGATTAAAGTTTCAAATGTAAGATCTGAAAGTATAAAGCCACTAGAGGAAAATGCCGGGGAACAATTTCATGGCATTGTTCTGGGTAGTGATTTTTTTTTTTTTTTTGGATATGACCACAAAAGCACAGGCAACAAAAACAAACATAGGCAAATGGAATTATGCCAAACTAAGAAGCTTCTGTTCAGCAAAGGAAACCATGAACAGACTGAAGAGACAAACTGCAAAATGTAAAAAAATATTTGCAAATTAAAAATCTGGTAAAAGGTTAATATCCAAAATACATAAGGAATTTAACAGTAAAAAACAACAGGATTAAAAATGACAACCTGAATAGATAACTTTTTAAATATTTTTCAAGAAAAGACATACAAATGGACAACAGGTATATTTTAAAAAGCTCAACATTCCTAATCATCAGAGAAATACAAATTAAAACCACAATGAGATCTCATCTCACACCTGTTGGAATGACTATTACGAAAAAGATGGAAGATAACCATGGTGAAGATGTAGAAAAAAGAGAACCTTTGCAAACTATTGGCAGGAATGTAAATTAGTACAGCCATTATGAAAAACAGTATGGAGTTTCTTTAAAAATAAAAATAAAATTACCATATTATTCAGCAATCTCTCTACTAGGTATATACACAATAAATATGAAATTTGTATGCTGAAGAGATTTGTACTCCCAGTTGCATTGCAGCAATCTTCACAACGGCCAAGATATGAAATCAGCCTGTGTCCATCAATAGATGCATGAATAAAGAAGATGGCATATAGACACCATGGAACACTATTTGGCCATAAAAAGGAATTCTGTCACTCCATGGATAAATCTGGAGTAAATTATGATAAGTGAGACAAGCCAGGCGTAGAAAGACATATGCCACATAATCTCATGAGGTAGAAAAGTTGATCTCTTAGAAGTAGAGAGGAAACAAGAGATGTTAGTCGAACGTTACGAAATTTCAGTTAGACAAGAGGAATAAGTTCCAAAGCTCTACTCTATTTCATGATGACTACTGTTAGTAATCATATGCTGTATACTTGAAACCTGCTAAGAGAATAAGTTTTAGTATCTTCTCCACATACATACAAAATATAAGTAGATGGGGTGAGGGATATATTTATTACTGATTTAATCATTCCACAATGTATAAATTTAACAAAGCAGCATGAAATATGCATAAATTTATGAAATTTTTACTTGTTAGTCAAAGTAAATAAATGCAACAAATATTACAGTTAATAATTTTGCAAGGAAATTATAGGCAAAGAGGTAATGAACCCAGAATTCAGGATAATATTTCTGATGGTGTTGGGGATCCAGGAGCATGGAATGTGAGGAATCATGTGGTAAATTGTTATTTGTTGTGAATGTTGTAACTTTTGAGTTTTGATGATTTTTACATTACTGAAACTAACTAAGTCATCCATACATAGGAATGAAAATATATCATGAAGGAACAATTGTCGTTAATTATCTGGCTCTGTATTCAAAAGACAATAATTAAATATGCAAAAGATAATATAATAGTAAAAGTAGAACAAGAACAGTGGTACAAGAAAACACAGTTATTTTTTCCACAGAGTGGGTAAGAAATATAGAAACAGTAGAGGAAATGCTGATAAATGTGACTAAATAAAAATTTAAATCTCCTGTTCAACAAAATATTACTGTATACAACATCGAAAGACCTACTACAAACTAGAGGAAATATTCTAACATGCTTGACAGAGAAATGACAAATTTTCTTAATATTAAAATAAAGTACTTATAAATCAATTAACAATAATTAGACATCAGGGAGATACAAAATGTATTTTATGTTATCCAATTGGCTGAGATTTAAAAGTTTGAAAATGTATGGTAGAACATAAATCTTTCCAACAACATTGGAAGACAATTTAGCATCAAATGACAAAATTTAAAATGCATGTACTCTTAGACCAAGAAATTCACATAAATCTGTACTCTCACATGTGAGAAATAATATATTTTAAAGAATAATCATAGCAAAAGACAGAAAGCATACAAAATACAGTTGTTAATGAGTCATATCTTCATTTGCTAATATTGAAATTTTTATAATTGTTAACTAGGGCACAGAACAGTGTGCAAAGTTTATTCCCATACTTGTAAAAAAATCAAGCACATTATATCTATAACTGTATTACACAATGCAGTAGCTAATAAACACATGTGACTATTAAGTTCTTGAAATGTGGCTAGTCTGAACTGAGGTATGCTGTAGCACAAAGTACCCACTGGGTTTAGAAGGCTTAGTATTAAAGGAATGTAAAATACCTTATTAACAAGTTATTTTGATTATAAGTTGAAATGATAAAATTTTGAAATTTCACCTGTTTCAATTTTAAAATACTGCTACTAAACAGTACCAATCTCACAAATGCACCAGAAAGCGTTAAAAAGTAGCTACACTGAGGAATGGAATTGGAGATGTAGGGTGAAATGAAGGCTCAGTTTTTATTGCCTACTCTTTTAAATGCTGTAATACTTAAAAATTATGCAAATGGCTATCTTTGTAATATACAGATTGTAAAACATATCTGTTAAATAATTGGATAAAAGAACTAGTTACTGCCTTGATCCATGTGGGTTTCCATGAGTTAGGCGGTCCTTGGTCTGCTACTCCCTAGATCATTTGTATGAAGTATCTGTAGCTTTTTGAATTGTCATCCTGTATTAGCTTGACATCTTCAGTAGAGTTTGGAATAGTGGTCATTAGATTTGACTTGAGAGAGAACTTCTGTTCCACGTTTTTCCTTACCCTATTCCTTACACTTCTATTTATTCTTGTCCAGATGACTACTGAGGAGAGAAATGAGGAAGATAGAGGAGTGGGAACCTTGGGAAGGTTAACAACCTGAGAAATGTATTTATGATCTCAAAATTAATATCCATATCTGTTCTTAATGCTCATAAAATCTGAATGAAAGTTTGTCTCTCTGTGTATTTATGAAAGGATTAAGAAAGTATAGAAAGTATGAAAAACCATCGTCTCTTCAGCTCCCTCAGAGTCCACATAATAGATCTTTCTGAGATTTGAAAAATGCCACACATCTGTCATTTGGAAGTCACACCAAAATATGCTGCTACCTTCTAAGTAATCTTTTATTTTTAATTGTAATATTATTTATGAGTTTGCACTTACCAGGAATTGTGTTGCTTTAAAAGTGATGGTATGAAACCCAATACATCAAGAGAAAGACATGTGCTGATGAAATATGGTCCTGAATGTCATCATTCCGATGATGTATATTGGAATAGGTATGGAAGAGTGAAGTTGAAGAATGAGTCTGTGTGCTGTGCATTTTTGAATGATTCCTGTGAAAACTGTGACACTTATTATCCCTTTGCAACATGATATAATCATAACGTGTTTGCCTGCAGAGGGAACCAGTTTGCAAGGTATTTAGGCATATATACTATTGACACTGGGCCACATCCACTTTAAAGGACTAAAATCAAATGAACCATAGGAAAAAAACCAAATAGATTGCATTTGAGTAAAATTAAACCAAATCCCATCCTTATGACTCCAGGAACTTCTCACTACCTAGATTTTTTTGAACTGGTAAGAACAAGCTGTGTATATAGTCCTAGTCTTTAGGGAGTTCTGCAGGCATACTTGTGCCCTTTCAATCTAAAAAGTAGAAATTAGTTTTAAAAATCAATAATTCAAGACTTTTTTTGTGACTAAAATGTTCTTCAGGTGAAGTCACATTTCTTGTCAGCTCTGAGAATCCTGGTTATGTTTCCATAATTATTCAGTAGATTTCTTGTACATATTCGTATTCATAATTATCTGGTATTTAACTTTCAATGATGACATTATTAAATCTAAGGTGACAGCTCTTCACTTGTGACATTTAATTTGCTTTTCAATTTTCCTTCTCTCCTTGGTCCTTTAAATGGTTCTTAAAGGCCAACAACTGAGGAAACACTGTCAATCCCACAGAACATCAGCTATGATTATTTTTCTTGATAAATATCTTCAAAATAAATGTGCAAATTCAAGTTGCAGTAGAGTTATTTCAAAGTAGTGTCCTTTACACACAGAACGGCAGTGATCAGATGCTGAATATCTTTTTAGGATTTGCCTAAGTAAGAGTGCTTTAGGATATGTTTGCTGCTAGGTATGCTAAAAGCCACAATTTGCACAGCAAATTTCTTTGCTGTCTACTTTGTCCTGATGGTAAAGAAGCAAAAGGTTACCTTTTTACATGAAGGTGAACCAAAGAACAAATCTCATTTACTTATTTCCCTACAGATAAATGCTTTCCTCTGCTTCTTTTGTACATATTTAAGAAAATTAAAAAGAAACCCACAATTATTTTTCATATAATGAAGAAAATATTTTTAAAAGAAGTATGTAAAACAAGTAAGAGAACATAATTTATGGGACTTCGGAACTTTCAAATTGGGGAGTTTTATTTAGGAAGTCATTAAGTTTTATGAAATCTAAGGTGGATAAAGAAATCAATAAGCATATTCCCATGATTTTATAAAATGTATAATACACTTGATCATAAAAATTATCAATGATTGCTCAGCTAGTATCTTTTACAGAAGCACTATATCCATCATGATGTTCTCCTAAAATAAGATTTTCTGTTTGCTACAAGGTTATAAATGCTTATGCACATGGCACCACTCCTTTAATTATCATATCTCTCAATTTGTCTTTATAAGCCACCTATCTCCTATTATACAAAACTTGCTTTAAAAGTGGAAGGAGAGTGTTACTTTTGAAACTTGATACCAGTAGTTTTTATTTTTTTAATCCTGCTTATTAGTATAACAGAATATTGTTGCTGAAAGGACAATTAGAGGGCACATCCCTAATATCAAGCATAAGGCAGGCAACTATTTTGCATTATTAACCTATAATACACTAGATTTCCAGGATGTTATTCTTTCTGTTCTTTTCCTCTATCTTTTTTGACCATTCCATCTTGTGAAAGAGGCTACTGCCCTGTTCACACTTCTTCAGTTGTCATCAGTTGAGTGTGTTTCAGCCCATTTTCAACTATCCACGTTTGAACTGCTTCTGACCATTCAAGCACACTTGATCTACAAAAAGGAGAACCTCAAAATACCTAAGAATTAGTAGTGCCTCCTGGGAGCAGGTTCCAACTGAAGATTGATGGCAATTGGTTTCCTGTCTCTTTGGAAGTCTCACTTTGAATCATGCAGTCTGCATTGGTTTAGAGAATGCCCCAGTGAAATTGAGCTCTAGTTGTACCCTTTATTGGCTGTTTTCCATTTCCCATATCTAGTTCTTACTCTCCTAACAGTGTTTCCAGGAACCACCTCTAAAATAAACTATTTGTACTCAAATCCTTGCCTCAGGGTCTACTGCTGGAGAACCCAAATTAAAACACTTTTGATCACTTTTTCTGGGTTGTTATCTTCTGGACATGTTAGAATAACCCAGGGCTTAGTCCATAGACTTCTTTTCTTAATTAAATTAATTTCCTAGGAGGTATCATCTAAACCTAAGGTTTCAAATATCCTTCAGAATTATACCAAAAGCTCTGTCTTCTTTTCAGAACATCAAATAACTCATTGATATCTCCACTTCGATGTCTGCAAGTTATCTCAAGATTACATTTCCTAAACCAAACTCTGGAATTTCTTCCCTAAGTGGCTGGGAACTGAATATCCCACATGGTATTCAGATTTTTACGTTGAGTACATTGGTCCTAGCTTTGTCATCAAGAGGCATGCAAAACATACTTCCTGCGTCCTTCAATAGGAGAGAACTTCAAATATTTAAAGAAAATAGCCATGTGTCTTTTCTTGCAGAGTTTTAATAATGCTATTTTGCTCGAATGTTCTCATACAGCAACAGTGAGTTTTATGACACTCTTGTCTGTAAACATCCCAGTTTTCACTTTTCCTCTCAAAATATAACTAGAATTGAATCTGATCTTTCTTGTATGCTCTGTCCAAGGTGGGATATGTCACACATTGTTACGAATTTGCCATATTCACAAGTATGTGTGTGCCCCCTTCCTGTGTCTCTCCCTCTGCCTCTGTCTCTTTTCCTCTCATACATACACACATTTTATCAGGTTGTATGCTTCCCTCACAAGTCCTTGTATAGAACTTCTTTGTACACGTCAGCAATGTTATTGTTTTGGAATTTTTAATAAAACTAGACAATCATAACTAGTAAAAAAAAACATCTTGACAGATTTTCACAGAGCACTGTTGTTTTTAAAATGTAAAAATGTAATTTAAAGATAGCTTCAGAAAAGGGCACTGTGAGAGGATAGAAAAGCAATATAAATCTGTATGAAAACAAAGCAGTGGTGTTTGAGTAGTTGTTGCTTTGTGACATTGATCTGGGTGGCCTATTGGCCTATTCATCCTTTCTTTAGGGGAATCTGCAAGTCTGAGTGAGTGTGAAATTTGAAAGAAAACACAGATTACTTTTTTTTTTTTCAAATGGCGAAGCTTTATATTCTCCTGTCAACCAGGCCTAGATTAGCAACAGTTGTTCTTTGTACTTAAGAAGATGGATTTGTTTTGATTTAGAAATTGTCAGGCCTTACCAGGGGAACAGTCCTACCAAGAAAGCAAGACATGAGCCTAAGGAGGCCATGTTCTAAGAACTAATCCTTTAATAAGGAGATCAGCCACTTTCCTGGGTACAGATGAAAACAATAATGATAACATTATGCTCTTATATGTGTACAGCATTTACAGACTTCAAAGCACTTTATATTTCCCTCCTCCTTCCCTCCCTCCTTCCTTCCTTGCTTGCTTCCTCCCTCCCTCCCTTCCTCCCTCCCTCCCTCCCTTCCTTTTTGTTAAGTACTTAATGTGTTCTAGAGAACTATGCTAGATAATGGAGATGCAAAATAAAATGTTTTCTCCTGTTAGGAAGAGAAGATCAAAATTATAGATACTGTAATTTGTTCACCTGTAAGGTGACTTCTGTAAACTTGGTGAGAACTCACACTATTTACACAACAAAGCTTATTTTCTTGACCCTTCCTTGCAAGTCAATAGGTATGTAGACAGTTTGGTGTGCATGTTAGACATAAGCTAACTATTGCTAAATCATTTAACAGAAGATGACCTAAAACAATTCTCATAAAAATTAAAATTAGAAGCACAGTATAAAAATTAAACTCAAATACACGATACAGAAGCCTATGTCAATATTGCAAAGATTGAAATGGACATTTCAAACAAAATTCAGTTTCTCAATAAAAATTTCACCAGAAGAAACTCCTTATCTCAGTGGCTTAACAGGAAAATATCCAATCTAGAGTATGCCTAGCAATGAGAAATTGGTTTATAAAATTAGCTTTATAATGTAAAGACTTTTAATATGATGATATTGACAGAATATAAGTGTTGAGTATAAGTTCAAAAGGGACTAAAAGTACTAATGATGCCTGAACTTAGAAATCTATGCAATTTACTGAGTAATTCCGTGATGTTAGCAATTGAAAACTGGACTCTCACCATGATTAATTTTTAAAAACTGTAGAAGAATAAGGTGATTTTTCATGTATATTTGAGGACTTTAACGTTGACATGGCAAGAGCTAATGTAACTTAATTTCAAAGTTAATAAATGAAGCTATATTTAAATGAAGCTTTTGAGATTGAGTTGTGAACCCAGCTGATTCAGAAAAGTCATTTTTATCTCAGGTTGATAGAAAAACTATATAGAGAAAAAATATCAATAACAGAAAACAAAGATGGAAGTCCTCTACAGTGTTTATATTGAGATTTGCATTTATTTGGGATTCACAGGTGACTTAATAAAAAAGTGGCCATTATTTTCAAATTTTAAGATATATGAAATTTTTGAGTCTCTGAGGCTCTTTGTGTGTGTGGGAACATTTTTAATTTCTGAGGAAATACAAGGCTTAGCAGAACCAGCATCATTTTAAGGATATCAGCCAAGCATTAGTGTCCAAATTTATTTTTCTCATCTGATGATTTGAGAATCCAAATGGGTTTTAATATGCTATTTCAGTGCTAACCTGCATTACTGTTTCTGTGGGAGATGTAGGAGACCATGTTTATTTGATGTATGATCAGTGTCTCTAAGAGCTTGGCTTATTAATTACTTGACACTGATGATTTAGAAATAATTGAAATGTAACTGACACAGGAACAGAAAATCAAACACTGCATGTTCTCACTCATAGGTGGGTGTTGAACAATGAGAACACAGGGACATAGGGAGGGGAGCATCACACACTGAGGTCTGTTGGGGGGATCTAAGGGAAGGACAGGGGGTGGGGAGTTGGGGAGGGATAACATGGGAAGAAATGCCAGATACAGGTGATGGGGAGGAAGGCAGCAAACTACATTGCCATGTATGTACCTATGCAACAATCCTGCATGTTCTTCACATGTACCCCAAAACCTAAAATGTGATTATCTATATATGATATATATATATATACCAGATATATATATATATACCATATATATCTCATATATACATATATAATGTATATATATATACATATGGTATATATATAAGATATATATATGATATATATGATATATATGAGATATATATATATATATATGAAATAATTGAAATGTTATGTTCTATGCTTTTTCTGTAGACAATCTCTATTGAATCAGTCTTTCTGATGTTTTAAACTTGAAATAAATGGGAAGTAATTTGGCTCATTCATTACATCTTTCTGTTTTTAGAGGTTGTTTCCAAAATTATCAGAGTATTTGGATTTGTAGGGAGAAACATTGTTTAAAAACCTCATATAATTCAGCAAATATTTTCTAAGCCCTAACTCTGTGCCATTTCCCATAGTTGCTATTCAGCATTGGGTAAACAAAAACTGTGAGTTTCTGATGTTAAGGATTCCATTGACTTAAACTGGCAATTTCGAAATATTGAAAAAATATGAATAGGTATTTAAAAGCTTGCTACCAGAATAATAATGTAGGAAATATTCTAATGAAATGAACACGTCTAATCAGAGAATTGGTTTATGAAATACAGCCACCTCTGGGTACGGGCAGTCTGATGTAGTTTTTAGAGCCCAGGCACTGAAGGGTGACCTCTTGGGCTTAAATCCCTGTTCTACCATTCACCAATTCTGTGGCCTTTGCCAGGTACATAGGGGTTGGACTGTAACATTAGGTAGTTAAATGAATTGAATAGTTGAATTTGTTTGAAGTACTTAGAATAGTGTCCACTAAATGTTAGTGACTGATGACCTTTGTTACATCCTATTCTGTGATGTCGCTGTTCCAAATGGCTTGGTCATCTTTATCCACCCTTCTGTTGGAAAATATATTAAACTACCATCTCTGGAAGATAATATATGAGATCAAGTTTTGTTTTTCTGGGAGCTGAGATGAAGAAATCTAATCAAAGAGCTTTGAAAGATGTTTCAAAATATTCCTAAAAAACTCAATATATAAATGTTCCAGGGCAGAGTTTTCTTTGTGGATATAAATACACCTGCATATGCACATGATATTACTATAGCTAATCAGTATTTTGCTTTTCTTACAAAATGGCTTTATTGAGGTGTAATTTAAATACCATGAAATTCACAAAGTAAATTCAATGATTTTTAGTAAATTGACAGAGTTAACTGTTTCACCATCAGTACAATCCAGTTTTAGAACATTCACATCACCTCAGAGAGACCCCTCATGGCCATCCCTGTTTCCATCCCAGCCCCAAGCAACCACTGATCTGTTTCTGTCTCTAAAGGTTTGCTTTTTCTGGAGGTTTAATATAAATAGAATCATACAATGTGTGTTTTTTCACAGTTATCTTTTAAAACTTAGCCTCATGTTTGAAGTTGGAACATGTACTATGTATTAGTAATTTGCTTTTATAACTTAGAACGTCATTGACATCTTTTCATGCTGGTTTATTGAGATTTATCTCATTCTCCTTAGTGACTACAGTTTATTTTATGACTATACCATAATTTTAAATAATTTCTTAATGGAATATATTAAAAATACATAGATTTTTCTGGTAACATAGCCATTTATTATTGCCATCAAATACTACATACTATACATAATTGTATTACTATCCTTTTGGGGATAATTTCAACTTTTATTTAGATTCAGGGGGCACATGTAAAGTGTTATATGGGCTTATTGTGTGATGGTAAGATTTGGTATAAAAATGATCCTCTCACCCAGGTAGTGGGCAGAATACCCAATAGCTGCTTTTCAACACTTGCCCTTTTCCCTCTAGTAGTCCCTGGCATCTATGTTGCCATTTTTATGTCTGTGAGTGCCAATGTTTAGTTCCTACTTTTAAGTGAAAATATGTGATACTTGGTTTTCTGTTTCTTCATTAATTTGCTTAGAATAGTGGCTTCCAACTATATCTGTGCTGCTGAAAAGGACATGATTTCATTCTTTTTTTTTTATAGCTGCATAGTATTCTATGGTATACATGTATCATATTTAGTTTATCCAATTCAGCTATCAGTGGGCACCTAGGTTGATTCCATGTCTTTGCTATTGTGAATAGTGCTGCGAGGAACATAGGCGTGGATATCTCTTTTTTGTAATATAATTTGTTTTCTTTTGGATATGTACCCAGTCACTGGGTCAAATGGTAGTTTTGCTATAGGTTCCTTGAGAAATCTTCAAACTGCTTTCCACAGTGGCTGAACTAATTTACATCACTACCAAAAGTATATGATTTCCCTTTTCTCTGCAGCCTCACCAACATCTGTTGCTTTTTTGATTTTTTAATAGTAGCCATTCTGACTGGTGTGAGATAGCATCTCATTGTGGTTTAGATGTGTATTTCTCTGATGATTAGCGATAGTGAGCATTTTTTCATGTTTGTTGGCTGCTTGTATATCTTCTTTTGAGAATTTTCTGTTCCTCTTTATTGCCCACTTTTTACTGGGGTCATAAATAGTGCTGGGATATTGGCTAGCTGTATGCAGAAAAATGGAACTGAACACTTACCTTTCTCCATATACAAAAAGTAACTCAAGATAGAGGAAAGATTTAAATGTCAGATCTCAAACTGTAAGATACCTAGAAGAAAACCTAGGAGACACCGGACATCAAGCTTGGGAAAGATTTTATGACTAAGTCCTCAAAAGCAATTGTGACAGAAACAAAAATTGACAAGTGGGACCTAATTAAATGAAAGAGCTTCTGCACAGCAAAAGAAACTGTCATTAGCATAAACAGACAACCTACAGAATGGAAAAACTATCTGCAAACTGTGCATCTGAAACAGGTCTAATATCCAGAATCTATAAAGTACTCCATTCAACAAGCTTAATGAAACATTTTTAAGTAGTTTTGTTTTCATTTTTTATTGTGCATAATTCTACATAAGCATTCTTGTGTAAATATCTTGGTAAACTTTTATTAGTATTCATATAGGATAAATTCCTTAAAGGAGAATTTCTGGGTTGAGGAGTATAATACATTTTACATTTTGATGCACATTTCTAAATTGTTTTACAAAAGATTATACCAATTTATACTCCCATCAATAAATAAGATGAGGACCTGTTTCTCATTATATTCACATATATTTATTGTTTTTAAATCTTTGCTAATATGATAGGTAAAAGATGATAGCTCTTCATTTTAACTTATATTTATTTGATTATTTAGTGAAGCTAGGCATTTTTTCATATTTGAATTGGCCAAATTCTTTTATGTTTTGATGGATTACCTACTCATGTTTTTAAACCATGTTTTCTTTTCTGTATTTCTCTTGTTAATGTGTAAGAAGTTTTATGTATCGGAGCCCATTTTTTTCTGCCACTTATGTTGTTTTTCTACTGACTTTTTTTTCAAATCTTGTGTTTTCCAAGCTATGGAGTTTTATTTTTTTTAATGCCGTTAAACCTATTAATCATTCCCATTATAGTTTCTGGTATTGATTACATGTGTTGCTTTTTCCCAGCCTAATGGTTTATAATATACTTATTTATATTTTACTTTAGTATTTTTGCATTTAAATATATAATTTATATGGAATTAATTTGATAGCTTTTAAATTGCTTTTTTATTCTCTTCAATTTTCTTATTCTTGGTGAAATATATTTTTTTGTCTCTAGTTGTTTGGAAGTTTTATATCTTTTTCTATCCTTCTATATTTATCTTGAAAAACAATTTTAATACATAGATAATTTTACAGAATTTACACAATTCTCTTCAAAGAAGGTGAAACCTTTAGCTTTGGTTTACTTCATTTCTCCCTTTTTTCTTATACAATCTAACCCTATTCTTAAATTTCAGGTTTTGTTTAAATCATTTGGAATTTTAGTTTACCAGTTTTCCTACCACTATTTTCTGATTGTTGTATCTCTCCTATTCTGGACATTCATTTCTGTTTTTCTGGTTTATCTGCATTTTGGCTGGAGGTGTTTATTGAGTATCTCCCCCTGGAAAGTGATTCTTAAATCATTTCTAAGTACTTGATGATCCAAAATGTTATTTGTAAACTTTTGCATGGAGAAAAACAGTTTAAGTCTTGAGGTGAAAACTTCTTCCTCTGTAGGAAGAAAAGGGATTGCAAGACGGGTCTGTAGTGAGAGAATATGAGGAAAGAGCAATCGTAGAGGAGGTGGCAGAGGAAGAAATAGACCATCATGTTTGGTATGGAGGCCCTTATAGGAGAGTTTGAGGTATTTGTTTGTATTCTCTTTGGCACTAGGAAGCCACTTATGGAAAGCAATATCAGTGCTGCCATATTTACCTTAGATTCCTTGATTATTTTGTGCTCTTCCACTCCAAACAGCCAACACCAGTGTCTGTGGTGAAGGACTGTCCACATCCTGAGTCAGCTTTGCTTTTCTATAAAACAGGAAGGTTCTGGGAATGTTTGTCCCCTTGAAACAACCTTAACCAATGGCTGACAGTGCAGGGGCATAGACACCCCAGCTCTCATGTCCCTACTGGGAGTGGCTCTGAGGGACAACAAGTTCTCCAACTTCCTTGTGGTTTTGAGCTAAAATTCCCATTCATGGGGTTTACTTGATAGTATAACCCTCTTTGGTTTCCTTTTCTTCTCTGGTCCACTTTCCCACTCTCCCCAGATTTTCCGGAGAATACTTCCAAATAAATCAGTTTTACATGAATTGTCATCACAGAGTTTCAGGAACCTAACTCAAAACCTGCTGGAAGGATCTCTCTTTCTCTCTCTCCTTTCCTACAGTGGCTCTCTTCAATAGTGCTGCATGAGGTAACAACACTTACCTCATCTTTGACAAATTAAAAATTTCATAATGCAGCAATTCCCCTTAACCAGAAATTCTATCATCTTCACTGAAACCTAGAAATGCTGCCCTCATCCCTCCTCAACTGAGTTTTCTCAGAACTGATATTTTACCATTAGTGTATAAATCTCAACAGAACTGACAGATACCAGGGTGTAGTGTTACTCTTCTACCTGTTGTGTGTGCTCTTTGGTGTAAGGGTTCCACAGAAGACATGCTTAGGAGTTTAGTGAGAAAGCTCTTCTAGTTTATGAACACAGGCCTTTTCTCCTCCTGTTTTTACATTCAGGCAAGAGAGTTGGTCAGGAAGGCTTTCAAATCTCAAAAACCATGACTTTGAGGATTTTGTTGAATCTGGCTATTTGAGCCAGACTTCTTCTTTTATAGTGGACTGTTTTCAAGGTTTCAAAATCCTTCTTGGAATCTAGTCTCTATTCATTCTCCCTTTGCCTCCAGTTGCTTGACTTACCTATATTTTACTGGTTCCTGTCTTTGGACATTAAAAAGTATATTCATATGGCTAATAAATATTTGGGAAGTTTCCTACATGTATTAGTCACCATGACACAAATCCGCAGTAAAATATCACTATATACCCAGAAGAATCTCAAAAGTTAAAAAAAAAATTACATGAATTACAAGTGTCAATGAGGTTTTAGAGTAAGGTAGAGCTCTCGTAAGCTGTTGGCAGGAATAAAAATTGATGCAGTCACTTGGAAAAACTGCTTAGTATTTTTACTAAAACTGAACATGGTCTCAATCTATGGCCCCCTAAATTCAACTCTTAGTTAAGACCCTAGAGAAATGCATGCAGTTGTGTACCAAGAACCATGTACTACATTGTTTATCGTAGCATTATCTGTGATAGCTGAAGATTAGAAACAACCCATGTGCCCATCAACAGTACATTAAATGAACTGTTTTTGACATTCGTATCATGAATTTATACATTGCAATAAGTAAACAGCTGCTGCACACAACATGAATGGGTGTCACGAGCACAGTAATAAGCAAAAGAGGCCAGATATCAAAGAATAATGTGCAGTTTGGCTTGCATAAAGTCTTAAAGGTGCACAACTCATTTCTAGTGCTACAGAAAAGGCTAGTTGTTACTTTTGGGAATAAGAGAGGAGGTGTTGATTGAGTGATGGTGTGAAGGATTCATCTGGGGGGCTAGGAAAATTTTATTTCATTACCTAGTTATAAGTTATAGATCTTCATTTTCGAAAAATTATTGAGTTGTGCATGCATGTTGTACCTTCTCTGTGTGTGTTATATTCCATTATGATTTTAAAGTAAAAGGGGAGAGAGAGATCATCCTGGCAGCAGGGGGATGGAGGCAGAAAGAAGGTAGTAAAGAAAATTAATTTGGAAGTTATTACAGTAATTATAGTAATCTTGACAAAAAGCACTCATTAAGGACGTGTTGTGTGCTCTACACAGCAGCCCCACAAGGAAGCATCTATCTTCATTTTGTAACTTAGAAAACTAAGACATGGGCTTATTAAGGACAATGCTTAAGGTCACACAGGTATTTAGTGGTAAATCTGGAATTTGCAAACAAGCCAGTCAGTTGAACTCTAAAACATGTGCACCTTCACATCAGATTATAAACTCTTGGGATACTGATATTTGGAAAAGATGATTTTGGTATTGATGAGATGAATTGGTGAGAAGTGGTTAGACTAAGAACACATTTTGTGGCTGGGCACGGTGGCTCATGCCTGTAATCCCAGCACTTTGGGAGGCCAAAATGGGTAAATCACCTGAGGTCAGGCATTTGAGACCAGCTTGGCCAACATGGTGAAACCTCGTCTCTACTAAAAATATAAAAATTAGCTGGGCATGGTAGTGGGCACCTGTAATCCCAGCTACTTGGGAGGCCGAGGCAGGAGAATTGCTTGAACCTGGGAGGCAGAGTTTGTAGTAAGCCGAGATTGTACCATTGCACTACACCCTGGGTGACAAGGGCAAAACTCCTTCTCAAAAATAAATAAATAAATTTTCAATTTCCTGCTGAATCTGCTATTTGGTGTTAGAGAACAACAGGAATTACAGATAACTACTGTATTCTTTTGTTAGCAATTAAGTGGATGATGTTGCTGACTTGTGACAAAATAAATATGTTACAAGGGTGTTAAGGGTAAAAAGGGAAGTTGAGAGTTCTAGTTGAGTCTTGCAAATTCGAGACATATATTAGACATCCAAGTACATAGGTCAAATAGACAACTGGATCTATACATCTTTATAATCTATAAATCTGGAGGGAGAGCAGGCTGGAAATATAAATTCAGGACTCCTCAAATTATGGATGAATTTTAGGACATAGGAGATGATGAAATTATCTAGGGAGAGGCTGCAAAGAGAAAGGAATACAGAGCAGGATTCAGTCCTAAATTTAGGGGAAAGGCAGACTAGGATCCTGCAAATTAGTGGAAGAGAAATCAGAAGAAAATTTCTCAGGATTGAAAATGAACACAAATGTTCAGACTGAAGCACAATTTTTCATACAGTACTAAGCACAATGAATGTGTACAGACACCTAAACCCATTTTTATGAAATTTCAGAACACCAAAGATGAGAATAATGTCCCCAAAAAGGAGCCATGGAAAAGTTTAAACAAAAGTTGCCTACAAGGTAATAAAAGTAGACGTCTTACCAATAGCACTTTATACTCACAGATAATAGCCGATAGAGTAAACGTGATGGTAGAATGAAAACAGTTTCAGAGTCATTAAAATGCCTAGGTACCTCTTCATAGAAAGCTCCTTGAGGATATACTTCAGAAAAATAGCAAATAAATAATAAAGACATAGGATGCTGGAAACAGAAGATCCAAACCAGAGTGCAGTGAAGCAAAGTGTAATCAGCCTAGAAAGCAACTAATTCACATTTGGAAAGAGAATTAAGATTCTTTTGGAAGGCATCTGAAAGAGAAAGAAAGGGAAAATGAAATGACACATAATATTATTGTGAATCTAGAAATATTTGAGAATATGCTAAAGGGAATTGGTAAACTGTAAAGAAAAACATAAGAACCCAATTGAACTGATTCTAAGTCTATTCTATTTTAAGTGGAGACCATGCCACTGGAGAAAGAAATGGAGTCATAGTTTATAACCTAACTCGTTATTGGCATGCCATAGTAAATTAATTTAGAATCAGCCTATAAACAAATGATAGAAGACTGTGCTAAGATTATAGAACAAATTATAAACAGTATCAACTGGCCTATTATTAAAAGTTTGGACAAATATGTGAGATGGAAGGAGAAAGAAAGAGAGAAGGAAAGGGTGGGGGCTCTAGCATCCTGTTGACTTAAAAAGAATAAAATCAGAGTATATTCTCTATAATTTATAGGCTAAGAAATGAAATTTTAACTAGTGTTGTTGTTACTGCAGAGTTGTTCAGAGGGAAACTATAGTGATGAAACTATATATAGAGAGAAAGGTTTGAGGAGGTGGGGAGTAGTGTGAGTGAAATCCTCTCATAGCAGGAGGCCAGTAGATAAATAGTGGAATAAATATGCTAATTAAGTAGTTGAAGCAAGGTTTAGAAAGAACAAAAAGTAAGCAGTTAAAAGTGTGCCTCTAGGGATTAACACTGTGGGTGGGGAGGCATGGAAAAGGGAATTATTGATTTTCTCTATAAGCCCTTCTGTTCTTTCTGATTCCGAAACAATACTCACTTTTCTTTATGAAACAACGAAAATTACATGAAAACTTAAGTTATAAATAGGAAATTGTTATAAAATAAGAATATTAATTAGGAAGAACTGAAAATAAAGCTAAAACAAAGAACCTATACAGGAAGCCTGTTTAAAAATACCACAATTGGAAGCCTAGATCTAGAAAAGTTCTTTGAAATGAATCCTATAGGACTAATTTGCAAAAGGCAATTTTAAGAAAAAATAACTTTCTGAAAATGAAATGAGAAGGATAGTAACATTGCAAAGTTCCAGATCAGAAATTAGGCATATTGGCAGGCTCCTCCCCACCCCATTTTCCCTGCCAATGTTTACAAAGCCTGTTGTAATGACTTTAGAACCAATATTAAAAAACAATTAAAATATGAAAGCAAGAAAACACCTAAGAATTAATGGAACTAACTAAAGATTATAGATAAAAAGGAGATAATACATAGTAGGTGAAATGTTTCTTAGGTCTTTTTTGAAGAAGCAATTAAAGAAATTCTCCCTCTTTTAATTATCTTTTGAATTAGATGAAAAGAAATGGATCAAATAGTAGCAAATAGGGAGAATTCAGAACAAAGATGAAATTATTTGGCACAAGTGCCACCAATATCATCTTCCGTACCTATATGAAGACGATCTCAGAAACTTCTACAGTTTTCCAGGATAGCAGCTGGAATTGGTATGTAATATGAAGGCTATGATAAAAGCAAACCCAACTGAATATGGAAGATAAATAAATCACTTAGATCCTGTTAAATTTCTTCAAGAATTACACCAAAATGTAATAGGTTTAAGAGAAAGAACATTTCATTGCATTCTGTGGCAAAAATAAGAAATACCTTCTAAAAGAGGCATAAGAACTCAGAATTATCGGAGCCACAGACATTTTAGCCAAGGAAGTTATCCAGTGACCTAGATTCATCTCAGTTTACTAGTTCAAGCCAAACTTGAGTTAGACAAAGACATTAGTACTACACTACACAGAATTAAAGAATTGATGTTAAATGTTAAGCAATACATCTAAGATCAGAAATAAAATTAATAGAAAATCTGACTCAATCTTAGGTGCCTAGTGTCCTGGTAAATCCCTTACGCAAAATAACACAACATTCATGTCACAATATGTCAAATCCATTCAAGATCCTAACACCAGAGGCTTTAAATTTAAGAAGCCAGTTGTGATAACTGGAAAATGACTGTACTGAACACTGTTATCTCTACATACATCTTTGTCCCTAGAGAACTGGTGTCTTTTATAGTTTTCTTTCAGATGGTAGATACTACAGAATTAAAAGGTGTGTCAAAGACTGCTAGGTATCCACTAGTGAACCTGTGTCTTGAATTGTCCAGAAAAGTCTTATTTCATGTCTGCTGTCACAGCACAATTAGTAATGGCATCATGTTTCTTTCTTAATAGTGTCCTATGTTGGAAGATAATTCTTGCATTTCTGTACACACTGTGAGTGAGGTGGTAACTGTCCTTTGTTCTGGACTATCTTTTCAAGGATATTTATATAGTGAACAGCCTTGGGAAATAGTTTTTTTCCAGAACAAAAGGCAGGCATGCACTATTATTATAAAAGATTTGGATACCTAAATTCAAAGTTCCCTTCCTATAATGCCACCAACTGTGTGCATTGGTGTCCATCTGCATTATGTCTGTGAGACTTGGGGGTAAAGTAAACTGATGTAAATATGATGATGCTTATGCTGCTTGCAGAGCAATGAGTAATAAGACTCCATTCTTCACATTACACATATCTAGTACTGCCATGCAATTTAAATATACAAGCACACAAGTCAAGAGCAGTAGGAGTATGGGGAAATCTTTGCAGTGAGTAAAAGTAAATGTATAATAACTGATATCAGTTATCCAGCTCCATATGAAGATGTGCACATAGAGATATAATTTGAGCTACGTGAGCTAACAATCAAGGTAAAGCTGAGCAATTGCAAGTGTAAAATGTTCTCGGAAGGATGAATGATTTACACTAAAGTGATGTGGTCGGCAGCTTCTTTCAATTCTCATTGTTATGTCCTGGAAGTCCAGTTCACTGCCTTCTTGGAATGGCTTCATTAAGCAAGTAAAATTGGAAGAGGGATCTGAGAGAGTTGAAAAACTTTTCATGGCAAATAGGCAAGGGAAAACTGGCTAACAACTGACTTCATAAATCAAGCAGTATCTGTATGTAATACATTTCAAAAAATGCTATGGGTATAGAAGAAATACAATGGTTTCAAGGTGATGTTTGTTACCTAAAAGAACGTGGAATTTTGTTGGTCTTCAATACCAACATTAAAAATGCCAACATAATTTTGTAACATGAAAAGAAGTAGTTTGGCAGTTTCATGGAGAATATGGGAGTTGAGGTATGCCTTAAAAAATAAAATGTTAGGACGTGGAAATCTTGTTAATAGTTGAATATGACCAAATGGTTCCTCATTTAATGGAAAGATCTTAATAACAAGTGTTTTATTATTATTGTCTCCTTAGACCTTTAGATCAGTGCAAGTTTGCTCTTAGGGCATGAAACTACCTGAGGTTAAAATAGAAACTTTGATGGAGAGTACTGGGTTTGGGCTAGATATTATTCAGAATTCTTAGATGCCATATATAATACTGAAAAGGGAAAGGTTCTTTTGGGTTGGGATTCCTTAGATAGGTTCTTTTGGAGCAAATGAGGAGTTAAACAAGGTTTCAAAGGAATTGAGAGTAAATGTGGCTCAAAGAAACTCTCAGGCTAGGCTCTGTGATATGGTTTGGCCGTGTCCCTACCCAAATCTCATCTTGAATTGTGGTTCCCATAATCCCCACATGTCATGGGAAGGACTTGGTAGGAGGTAACTGAATCGTAGGGGCAGTTACCCTCATGCTGTTCTCGTGATAGTGAGGTCTTAGATCTGATGGTCTTATAAGGGGCTTTTCCTTGTTTTACTCATTCTTCTCCTTCCTGCCTCCATGTGAAGATGGAGGTGTTTGCTCCCCTTCTGCCATGATTGTAAGTTTCTAGAGGCCTTACCAGCCCTGGAGAACTATGAGTCAATTAAATCTCTTTCCTTTATAAAGTACAAAGTCTCAGGCAGTTATTTACAGCTGCATGATAACAGACTAATACACTCTATCTTTGCTACTATTCATTTTTTTAAAAAAATGTAACTGTGGTAAAATACACCTAACATAAAATTTACCATCTTAACCACTTTTAAGTATACAGTTCAGTAGTATTATGTTCACAATGTTGTACTGCCAATATTCAAAACTTTTCTATCTTGCAAGATGTAACTGCATATCCTAAAATACAACTCCCTATTTTCCACTCCCGTAAGTCTGTGGCAACCACTTGAGAACTTTCTGTTTCTATGAATCCAGAAATACTGCATTATTCCAGATACTTCATGTAAGTGGAATAATGCAGTATTTATATTTTTGTGACTGGATTATTTCACATATTTTCAAGGTGCATCCATGTAGCGTGTGTCATAATTTCCTTCCTTTTAAGGCTGAATAAAATATTCCAGTATATACATATACATCACAATTTGCTTATTCATCCATTGATGGGCATGTGCATTGCTTTTAACTCTGGCTCTTGTGAATAATGCTGCTATGTACAAGGGTGTACAAATATTTGGGGCCTGAATTTCAATTCTTCTAAATATACACCTAGAAGTAGAATTGCTAGGTCATGTGGTAATTATAGGTTTAATTTCTAAAGGTACTGCCATACTGCTTTTTATAGCAACTGTACTATTTTTATTCCCACCAACAGTTTATGCAGTATATAAGGATTTCATTCTCTCCATATCCTTACCAACACTTCTTATTTACTGTTTTTTTATATTTTTTATAAAGCCATTGTAATGATTGTAAGGTGATACATCATTGCATTGCTCCAGTGAGTAGTGATGTGGAGCATCTTTTCATATGCTTGCTGGTCTATTTGAATATCTTCTTCAGATAAATGTCTATTGAAATCCTTTGGTCATTTTTTAATCTGTGTTTTTTTGTTGTTGTTGTTGTTGTTATTTTGTTGTTGAGTTGTTGGAGTTCTTTAGGTGTTCTGGACATTAACCTCTTCTCTTATATATTATTTGTAAATATTGTCTTCCATTCCATGGGTTGCCATTTGACTCTGTTGATTATGTCCTTTGATAGGCACAGAAGTTTTTAATTTTGATGTAGTACAGTGTATTAATACTTTTGCTTTCAATGCCTTTGCTTTTGGTTTTATAGCCAAGAAATCATTGCCAAATCCAATGTAATGAAGTATTTCCTATATGATTTCTTTTGAGATTTTTAGTTTTAGGTCTTGTTTAGATCTTCAATTCATTTTGACTTCATTTTTTCAGATGTGGATATCTGATTTTCACACCACCATTTGTTGAAAAAAACTATCCTTTCCCCATTGAATGATTTTGGTACCCCTGTCAAAAGTCATTTGACCATATTTCTGCCCTCTTCATTCTATTCCATATCTGTCTTCATGGCAGTACCACACTATTTTTATTACTGTAGCTTTTTAATAAGTTTTAAAATCAAAGTGTGAGGCATACAGCTTTGTTCTTTTTAAAGACTAATTTATCTCTTTGGGGTCCCTTGAGATGCCATATGAATTTTAGAATGATTTTTCTATTTCTGCAAAAAACACCATTGGGATCTTGACAAGAATTGCATAAAATCTGTAGGCTACTTCAGGTAGCATTGGCATCTTAACAATATTAAGTCTTCGAATCCATGAACAAAGAATGGCATTCTACTTGTTTTAATCTTCAATGTCTTTTAGCAACATTTTGTAGTTTTCAATGTACCAGTCTTTAATCTTTTTGGTTTATTCCTAAGTACTTTATTTTTTTGATGTTATTATAAGTGAAGTTGTTTTTCAAATTTTATTTTCAGATTGTTTATTTCTGGTGTAAATAAACACAATTGACTTTTGCCTGTTGATTTTGTATTCTGAAACTTTGCTGAATTTACTTATTCTAGCGTGTGTGTGTGTGTGTGTGTGTGTGTGTGTGTGTGTGTGTGTGTGTGTGTAATCTTTAGAGTTCTGTATGTATTAGATCATGTCGTCCTCAACCAGAGATAATTTTACATCTTTCTTTACAATTTAGAATGCCATTTCTTTCTTTTACTTGCTGAATTCCTCTGGCTGGAGCTCTAGTACTATATTGAATAGAAGTAGAAAAGGCAGGCGTTCTTGATCATTCTCGATCTTTCCTGATCTTAGAGGAAAAGTTTTTAGCCTTTCACCATTGAGTATGCAGTTTCACCATTGAAGCTATTACTGACTTTTCTACTTGGCCTTATGGTATAAGACAGCCTACTTTGAAGTAAAATAGTCTTATCTCTTGAGACAGCTAAGAGTAATATTGTGATTTACTATGTAAAATTTTCTATTATTTTCTTCAATTTAGTCTACTCAATAAATAGTTTTAAAAGGCGCAGAAGGCAGCCATGACTGTGTGTTAGTTAATGACACTGATGGCAATGGGAAGTGGACAGAGTTTCCTGAATCTTGGAACAATGCTGCTTCAATCATGCTAAAGTCCTTCTTCCGTTCTAAGAATATGTTGCAATTGTCAATTGAACTTTGTTGTAAATAACTTTTTTTTTTTTTGAGACAAGAGTCTTACTCTGTTGCCCAGGCTGGAGTGCAGTGACACCATCTCGGCCTCCTAGGTTCAAGCAATTCTCTGTCTCGGCCTCCTGAGTAGCTGGGATTACAGGTGCTCGCCATTACACCCAGCTAATTTTTATATTTTTAGGAGAGATGGGGTTTCACCATCTTGGCCAGGCTGGTCTTGAACTCCTGACCTTGTGATCCACCCAACTTGGCCTCCCAAAGTGCTGGGATTACTGGCATGAGCTGCTGTGCCCAGCCATAACTCTTAAATTCACCTTTCCTCCTCACTTCTTGGAATGAATTATTCTTTCAATCCAAATACATTGATGCCCATTGCCCACTGTTCCTATCTCCTCTTTAAAGCTTTTTCTAACTCAGAATTCAAATAAGCATATTTTCTAGTGTTGAAATTGTTCTGTATCACAAAGTTTCTCAATGGCATGGCAGCATTGCCTATAGTCTCTACAAGTAGGTCTCTCACATTAATAACTGTGCACCTTTTTTTCAAATGGACGCAATGTGATGAATGAAATATAACTTTCACTTACTAGGGGACTTCTGAAGTCAGAACATTGAGCAATATATCTAAATCAAAACTTTATTTACACCCAGTAGATTGGAAATCTGAGATAATTGCAATATGTGTAGATAATCTGAATAGTATGTACATGTTCCATTCCATTCTCACGTATTTTCTTAATCTCATATGTATTTAGTAATATATAAATATATATATGTATTCCTATATTTATATATTTAGAAATGCATGTTTTTATGTATGTAATATGTATATATATATGGGCTTATTAAATATTTGGCTGTTATAAAAGTTTTAGCTGTTTAGAAATGTGTGTTTTTATGTATATAATAGGTATATATATGAGCTTATTAAAAAATTTGGCTGTTGTGAAAGTTACAGCTGTTTTAGTGAATATGCTGTTAAAGTGAACACTGTTTTTCTCCTCAAAATTTAGCATTCATTGAAATGCCACTTGTCTTTTTAGGGAAAATGCTTACCCCTACTCTTCTTGCCTACCTCCCCAGAATAGGTAGTTATGGATGTTATGCATTACTTAAGGCAAGTCAGAATGTTAGGAGAAGTACATCAGCAAAACAATCTTCAATAAAAATAAGCATTTGAAAGAAAACATGCCATTTTCATGCCCTAGGCTGCTTTTGATAAGGAAACAAATGACAATGATAACGAATGACATTTATTCGGTCCCCACTGCACAGTCAGCATCAAGGATCTCTGCCACAGGCTGGTTTGTGTTAAAGAAGAGTTGTTCTGCTGAATATGGACTTACATAAATGTCAAAAGAAACTCCTAAACAACTCCTGACAACTGAGATCCTCTTTAGGCTACTCCTTCTGCTCGAGATGGGGAAAATGGTAGTGAGGAGAGTTTGTCTTCGATAGATTTTAAATTTATTATGAGTTGAAAACCGTAAAACAAGGAGCTCTCTGATGCTCCCTATTGGGGGAACAGAGCTGGAAGATAGAGAAGATTTATTAGCTAACTTGGTCATATTGTGAGGGACTTGAAGGGATGTGGATTTCCAAGACGCCCAGGTTTCTTTGCCCCAAACATACACTCTGTGTTTTATATGCTGTAGTAAAATATGTGAGCAGCATGCTGTGGAAGACACACAATTTCCTGTACATCTGTGCTGTGCTACCAATCATCGGCCACAAGCTCAGAGTGTGTCACCCTCAAAGATAAATCGTTCTTCACTCGAGAAAGGCTGTTGCAGCAATGTGGCATGTGGTTATTTGAATAAGAACAGAGCAATAAAGTTGTAATTGGGAAAAATGGCTAGGGAAGCAGCTTTATAGACTCGAGAGGTAGAAAACAGAAAAGAACTCTCTGGGATTCCCAAATAATTTTAACCAGCAGCCCAATTTAATGTATTGAGTCATCAGAATTGCCTGTGAATCACTCAGCCCTCTTTATTTTACAGGCACTCTTTCTTGCTGTTAGTGACACTGTGTGTATTCTGATATTATGTGACTTAAGTTTCTGCCATTTCCAGAAAGGAAAGAAGATGTTGCACTGCTCCAACATGTTGGAGAGAGCTGGCCCCCAGGAGCTATCAGTGTACTGATGTGGGAACACTTCCTCTTAGTGTTGGCTGAGAGTCAAGTCTGATTGCTCCACATATTCTAAGATGAGACACCAAAGCACCCTGATGTGGGACTAGGCCCCTGTCCCCTCAATCAATTAACATTAAAATTAACATTGCAGAGGCTGAGCGTGGTTGAAAATTGGAGAATTTCAGTTTTCTGTGCTTTTGCTTCACCTCAAGGCTAATTAGAGGGCCTTCAAGGATAACACTTGGAGAGCTTTTGTGTGGCCTCTGCATTGGCAGGATAGGAGACAATGATCTCACTCTTGCCTGACAGCTCTAAAGGGCAAAGTGAACTATGGCCACAGTGCAGCATTTGTGTTTGGAACTACACTGCAGTCCCACCAATTAGGGGTTACAGATGCGTGTCTCCCAAGGTTAATGATGATCAGGGAGAGAGACAACCTGCTAGGATCCATACTCACCTTGCAGGGATTCTTCCAAGATGGCTTTCTAGAGGAGAATGGAGCCCCCAAAGTAAGAGTCTGTGAAGAGGAGGACTACAGAGAACCAGGAGCCTAAAAGTGGTTAGCAGGTGCAGCAAGAAGTATACTACTGTGGCAGGGAATGGCAGGGGAGAGGTCCATAGCAGTGAAGGCTCTGCAAAAATGCACAATGGTGCCCATGGGAGAGGCAGCTTTAAATCCATAGCAAGACAAACACAGCTCCAGGTGGATTACAATCTGAAAAGGTGTTAACTACACTCTTAGCCTTTTACCCTCTCCACTGCATCTCTACTGTAGAGTGATTTTCAGATACTTCTGTTCAAAAGATCTTTGAATCCCATCCTATTTCTTTCTTCTGGCAATAGTCTTCGGATAAACCTACCAAAGTATGAAACTTTGGTATTGCATTAGAAGGAATTTGTATAATTCAACTCTGACTGTTTTAGGGGCCAACATGACAGACCACATTTAATCA
Organism: Cheracebus regulus; assembly: GCA_963574635.1. Lineage (NCBI taxonomy): Eukaryota > Metazoa > Chordata > Mammalia > Primates > Pitheciidae > Cheracebus > Cheracebus regulus. The sequence goes on along the minus strand of CAUYQU010003546.1, from coordinate 19,751 downwards.
TCTGAGTGTATGCCTGTACATTGCAGAACTTGCCCCGGTTTTCATTCAGGGGAAGAAATAACAAAATCTGCAGACTGGGTTTGAGAAAAAGTAAAAGGAATAAAGGACCTTCTGTTGTATTATAATCTTGACTTGTTCAATGCATTAATCACATAAGTAAAAACTGTGTGTCTGCTGTTCAATTGTCACTCCAAAATCAATTACCCAGTTCTGCCTTCTTCATACTATGAAATGGCTGTCTTATTCTAAACTCCTCCTCAGTGTGGAGACCAGATTGCAATATGTGCTTTCCCATGTTCTTCTTCATTGCAGGCTAAATACTTAAAAGGAAGAACTCTTTGATCCTGAACCTAAGAAGAAATATTACTACTATTTTGGAGGTTCCAGATATTCCTGTGTATAAGCTTTGGCTTCTTCCTCAGTCCCTGCTTTTAAGCTCTTATTCTGGCATTGAAAGCCTCTTACTCTATTCCATATCTGACTTTACTGATTCCATCCAGCTGATCCCTCACCCCAGCCTGTTTTCCATGATTAGAAGATCTCCTGAAAGCTAACCATCTTTCTTCCTAGACTCCTAAGAATCCCCACATTGAGGGATGATAAGAAGTCTTCCTTAATCTCTTTTTTTTTTTTTTTTTTTTTTAAGATGGAGTTTCACTCTTGTTGCCCAGGCTGGAGTGCAATGGTGCTGGTGTAATCTTGGCTCACTGCAACCTCCATCTCCTGGGTTCAAGCGATTCTCCTGCTTTAGCCTCCCAAGTAGCTGGGATTACAGGCACCCACCACACCCAGCTAATTTTTTGTATTTTTAGTAGAGATAGGTTTTTATCTTGTTGGCTAGGCTGGTCTTGAACTTCTGACCTAAGGTGATCCACCCGCCTCAGCCTCCCAGAGTGCTGAGATTACAGGCGTGAGCTACTGCACCCAGCCAAAACCTTCCCTAAGTCCAGTTGGTGGGAACCATTGCTGTTTCTGGGACCACTGGTTATGGGAACTTGCCTGACCATGATGGGGGATTTCTCTTCTACTTGGAGACGGTCCTCATAGCCAGGCTGAAACTATTAGCAGTGAGTCTACCAGCTCTAGAACTTGTTCCACCATAGGAGGCAGTTGCCAACTGTATTTTAGGCCTAAGACAGATAAACCTATGTAGAAAACTAAGTCTAAAGAATGTTCTGGGATTAGTAGAAATTTAGTCCAATATTCTATATTATCTTAATTTCTCAATGAAGATGGACTTTAAAATGGACCCTAACAATTATCCTGAGGCTGAAAGTAAAGTGTAATGGTTTAATAGATTCCATTTGCTGATAATAAAAGAAATTTGTCCTTTTAAAATAACTAATATGCTCCAGATATTTTGCTAGTATTTTGCATACATTAAGTTTCAGCTACCTTCAAAAGTAGCATTTTATGATCTGCTATTTTTACAGATGATGAAACAGAACCCTGAGTGGGCTGATTCTAAAACCATGCATTTTCCCCAATGTGTGCCACTGTTATGTTACTCTGGTGTACTGGGAGTTGAGCAACACTAGAATGTTTTTTTTTTGTATACCTGAGTTGTTTTTATTTAAAACAGTGTTTTCCAACCAGGGGTGATTTTTTTGCCTCCTAGAGGCCATTTGGTAATGTCCAGAAACAGTTTCAGTTGCCACGACTTTGGTGAGGGTGCTATTGGCATCCAGCGAGTAGAAGCCAGTGATACTGCTAAACAGTGTACGGCACACAGAACAGCTCCCTGCAACAAAGACTTATTCAGCCCCAAATGTCACTAGTGGCGAGACAGAGATATTCTAGTTTAGAGAAATTTTGAAAAGCAGATTATATGACTGAATAGACAGTTGGATTTGGAAGTTTTGGCTAAATATGTTACTAAAACAATGGGTGGTTGGGATAAAATTTTGTAAGAGAAAAAATTAATTTTATACTTTGTGACTACTCCAAGTCCCCAGAAGTCTTACAGATTTTAAAATGTTGGTATATATGGGCTGCCTGAGCAGGAAATGTCCTCTAGGTGTCCCTCTTGCCTGGAGTGAACCTAGGTAAGAATGGCCATTTCAGGTGGGCCCTGATTGATTTTGGCTTATACAGGATGCTTGTGAATTGAAAATTGTACTTTGAGAAGCCTGGAAGATTATAAAGCAGATAGACTGAACTCTTTACTAGCTGCAACTGAGATGCCATCAAGGAATCTTGCATTGCTTTCCAGAGTTTTTACCTCTTTGTCTTTCTTAATATCTTCTAAAATCTAAAACATACCTCATAGTAGAGTTCTGAAAATCCAGGTAAGTATCTTATTTCATTTATTTTCATAATAAGAAAGTCATGCACATTTTGCTCATTGGAACAAATTACCCACTTATTGAATAAGGAAAGTGGAATATTACTTACAAACTGTTCTCCACTGGTATCCATAGCAGAGGAATGATTGTTCTGGTGTAGTGTAATGGCATCCAAATTATTATAGCATTAATTCAAGAAAACAGACAGTAAGAAAAAAAACTAGCAGGCCCTGAGCAGCAGTAATGTTCTGCTCCTGGAGCTGATTAGTTATTTAAAATACAAAACAGCAGAGAAACCAAGATACTGAAATGGGAAAGGAAATATAATAATGATCTGAGAAAAGAGTTTGGAAAGGGAGATGTAATCACCTTTTGGCCAACTTAATTCTTGATTTCTAAAGTGAATTAGAAGTGGGAAGAAACACATTTCCTTTTTATGTAATAAAGTGAGTCCAAGTATTATTCTTAATGAGGCTGTCCAAACTGCATTCATATTGTTGCTACTACCCAGAGAAGTATAAATGAATGTAAACATCTGTGCATACCCCATGCAGTTGTTGCACAACATGCTCATGCTATAAAGATCCCCATAAAACAAAGCATCCTGGATATTACTCAGGCTTATTTTATAATGCTGCCTTTGTTCAAAAATGCATACAGAGGGTTATTATGTACTCATAAATTCAGGCCAATTAGGCAGAGAAACATTCCAAGCATAATGCTGCATGTTCCAGCATTCTGTCACCTCCTTTAGGTGCTCTTCTGTGGGAAGAAGAAGGCTCAACAGAACTTTACACACAACTTGTTCTCCTGGCAAGCAGAGAATACATGTTTGTAGGATTTGGGTTGTATAAATTATTCTTTTATATGGGATGGTGTCCAGTTTCCTAAATTAGCTGCATTTCAAAAGAATGGGAAATGATATAGTCATAGCATGGGGATAAAGGTATGGAGATAGAATTTAAGAAAGAGCAGTTGTTGGGGGCAGATTTTGCAAATGAAGAAAATTATGTGCGTCAGAGTAAATGTGCGTATCTTATTGTTCCAGGATGTTAAGCTCTGTCCTTGAAGATTTAAAAACTTTAAAACTCATATAGAAAGTTTCAATTCATAAGGAAATAGTAAACACTTATTTCCCCATTATTTAATTATTAGGAGTATGACTCAATTTATTGTGCACCCATTGAGTGCCAAGTATTATAAAACATGCTCAGGACAAAAACTTAAGAAGTTTCATGGGATGTCAGTTTAATAAGGATAAAAAAGAAACTTATAAACAAATATTATATTGCAATTACTTTTGCACCACCCATTGCTTGTTTTAATATAATGCAAGATGATAAATGTAACTAATTAAGTGTAGGAAGAAGAGAAGAAGATAAGAAAAGTATTTAGAAATTAGTTTGGATAATCTTGTAAACTGATGGCAGGTTGGAGACCAAAGGAGAAGCACCCTTAAAATGTGCTGATTAGCCTTCAAAAATGGGGAACAAGATGGATAGAGGTTCCCTGCATCAAGATAATGGTACATGAAAAAATATACTTTTAAGGGAAACTTGAAGAGTTTATGAGACTGAATTACTGTTTTTGAATATTCAGGTAGAAATTTCCAGCAACAAGGAAGAAAAATGGATTCTGGCCATTAGGAGAGCATTCTGAGATGAAAAAATAGATCTGGGATGCTTTTAGCTTGGGATGCAAGCTAAATCATTGTATGATTTTTCTTTCTTTTTTTTTGGTGTTTCTTATTTATCCTTTGTTTTTCTTTCTGTTATTTATTTTAGGTACATTTTACAGGGGGTACATTTGCTGGTTTGTTACATGGGTAAATTGTATTTTGTGGGGGTTTGATTATTTCATTACCCAAGTAATGAGCACAGTATCCAATAGGTAGTCTTTTGATACTTACCCTCCTCTAACCTCTACCCTCAAGTAGGCTCCAGTGTCTATTGTTTCCCTCTTAGTGTCCATGTGTACTCAACCTTTAGCTTCCAGTTCTAAGTGAGAACATGCAGTATTTGGTTTTCTGTTTCTGTGTTAGCTTGCTTAAGACAATGGCCTCCAGCTACATCCTTGCTGTTGCACAGGATGTGATTTTATTCTTTCTTTATGGCTGCATAGTATTTCATGGTGTATATGTGCCACATTTTCCTTATCCAGTTCACCACTGGTGGGCATCTAGGTTGGTTCCTGTCTTTGCTATTGTGAATAATGCTGTGATGAACATATGTGTGCATGTATCTTTACAGTAAATGATTTATATTCCTTTGGCTATATATCTAGTAATGGGATTGCTGGGTTGAATAGTAGCTCTGTTTTAAGTTCTTTAAGATATCTCCAGACTGCTTTACAAAGTGGCTGAACTTATTGACATTCCCACCAGCACTGTATAAATGTTCCATTTTCTCCACAGCCTTACCAACAACTGTTATTTTTAGGTGTTTTAATGGTAGCCATTCTGATTGGCATGAGATGGTAGCTCACTGTGGTTTTGATTTGTGTTTGTCTAATGATTAGCGATGTTGAGCATTTTTCATATGATTATTGGCCACATATATATCTTTTGAGAAGTGTCTGTTTATGTCATTTATCTATTTGCTCACTGGATTTTTTTTCTTGTTTGTTAATTTGTTAAAGCTGCATATAGATTTTGCTGGATGTATAGGTTGCAAATATTTTCTCCCAATCTGTGGATTGTATACTCTGTTTATAGTTTCTTTGGCTGTGCAGAAGGTCTTTTGTTTAATTAGGTCCAACTTGCCAATTTTTGGTTTTGTTACCATTGCTTTTGGGGTCCTCATTATAAAATCTTTGTCAGGGCCTCTAAATCTAGGTAGAGTCTTCCAAACTTCAACTCTCTTTCTTAGGTTTTCTTCTAGGGTTTTTATACTTTATGTTCCACATCTAAGTCTTTAATTCATCTTGAGTTGATCTTGTACATGATAAAAGAACAAGATCAAGTTTCAATTTTCTGTTTATGGCTAACCAGTTATCTCAGTACCATTTATTGAATAGGGAGTGCTTTCTCCATTGCTTGTTTTTTTCTACTTTGTCAAAGCAAATGGTTGTAAGTGTGCAGATTTAGCAGCTTTATTTCTGAGTTTTCTAACCTGTGTCATTGGTCTACATGTCTGTTTTCATACAAATACCATGATGGTTTTGTTACTATAGCCTTGTAGTATAGTTTGAAGTCAGATAACATGATGCCTCCAGCTTTGTTCTTTTTACCTGGCAATGCTTTGGCTATTTGGGCTCTTTTTTGGTTCCATATAACTTTTCAAATAGTTTTTTTTTCTAGTTCTGTGAAGAATGTTGTTGGTAGTTTGATAGAAATAGCATTGAATCTGTAAATTGCTCTGAGAAGTGTAGCCATTTTAACAATATTGATTATTTCTATCCATGGGTATGTAATATTTTTCTATTTGTTTGTGTCATCTCTGATTTCTTTCAGCAATGTATTGTAATTCTCATTGTAGAGATCTCTTACCTCATGGATTCGCTGTATATCTAGGTATTCTATTCACTTTATGGCTACTGTGAATGGAATTGTGTTCTTGATTTGGCTCTCCCCTTGGATATTATTAATGTTGTATTAGTTTGTCTTCACAATGCTATAAGGTACTATCAGAGCTTGTGTAATTTATGATGAAAAGGGGTTTAATTGACTCACGTCTGCAGGCTTAACAGGAAGCATGGCTGGGATGCCTCAGGAAACTTGCAATCATGGCAGAAGGCAAAGGGGAAGCAAGCATGCCTTACCATGGCAGTGCAGGAGAGAGAAAGTGGATGGGAGGTGCCACATACTTTTAAATGATCAGATCTTGTGAGAGTTTACTCACTATCATGAGAAGAGCAAGAGGAAAATCCACCCCAATGATCCAATCTCCTCCCATCAGGTTCCTCCTTCAATTTGACATGAGATTTGGGCAGATACCCAGACCCAAACCACATCATTCCACCCTTAGCCTCTCCCAAATCTCATGTCCTTCTGACATTGCAAAATACAATTAGCCCTTCTTAACAATCCTCCTCTTAACTCATTTTAGTGTTAACTCAAAAGTCCACAGTCTAAAGTCTCATCCGAGACATGGCAACTCCTTTCTGCCTATGGATCTGTAGTGAAAAAACAAGTTAGTTATACTCATGGTACAATGAGGGTATAGGCATTGTGTAAATGCTCCCATTCCAAATGGGAAAAATTGGACAAAATAAAGGGGCTACAGGCCCTATGCAAGTCCAAAACCCCAGCAGGGCAGTCATTAAATCTTAAAGCTCCAAAATGATCTCCTTTGACTTCATTTCTCACATTCAGGCCACACTAATTCAAGGGGTGTGTTCCCAAGGACTTCGGCAGCTCCACCCCTGTAGCTGTGCAGGGTACAGCCCCCATGGCAGTATTCACAGGCTGATGTTGAGTACCTGCAACTTTTTCAGGCACATAGTGCAAGTGATTGGTGGATTTACCTTTCTGGGGTCTGGAATATGGTGGCCCTTTTCTCAATGCTCTTTTAAGCAGTTCCCCAGTGGGGTCTCCAATCTCACATGTTTCATCTGCACTGCCCTAGTATAGGGTCTCCATGAGGTCTCCACCCCTACAGCAGACTTCTGCCTGGACAACTAGGTGTTTCCATACATGATCTGAAATCTAGGTGGTGGTTGGCCAAAATTTGAGGCTTGCATCCTCTAAAGCAGTGACCCAGGCTTTACCTTGGCCACCTTTAGTCATGGCTGAAGCTGGAGTGCCTGGGATGCAGGGCACCATATCCTGAGGCTGCACAGAGCAGTAGGGACATGGGCCTGGCCAACAAAACCTGTTTACCTCAGAGGCTTCCTGGCCTGGGATGGGAAGGCTACGTCAAAGTTCTCAAACATATCCTGGAATCATTTTCCTCATTTCTTGGCTATTAACATTTGGTTCTTTTTGACTTATGCAAATTCCTGAAGCTGGCTTGGCTTGAGTTTCTCCCTAGAAAATGGTGTTTACTTTTCTACCACATGGTCGGGCTTCAAGTTTTCCAGATTTTTATTTTCTGCTTCCCTTTTAAATGTAAGTTCCATTTTCAGACCATCCTTTGTAAACACATATGACTATGGGCCGTTAGAAGGAGCCATGTTGGATGCTTTGCTATGTAGAAATTTCTTCTGCCAGATACCCTAAATCATCTCTCTAAAGTTCAAAGTTCCACAGATCCCTAGAGCAGGGGCCCAATGCCACCAGTGTCTTTGCTAAAACACACAAAGAATGATCTTTGCTCAAATTCCCAATAAGTTTCTCATATCTGTCTGACGCTACCTTAGCCTGAACTTCATTGCCCATATGACTATCAGCATTTTGGTCAAAACCATTCAACAAGTCTTTAGGAAGTTTTCAAGCTTTCCCACATCTTCCTTTTTCTGAACTCTCCAAACCGTTCCAACCTCTGCCTGTTACCCAGCTCCAAAGTTGCTTCCACATTTTCAAGTATCTTTATAGCAGTACCCCTATCCTGGTACCAAATTCCTGTATTAGTCCATTTTCACACTGCTGTAAAGAACTACCTGAGACTGGGCAATTTATGAAGAAAAAAAGTTTAATTGACTCACAGTTCCACAGGCTTAACAGGGAGCATGGCCAGGAGGCCTCAGCAAACTTACAATCATGCAGGAAGGGGAAGTAAGTAAATCTTAACATGATGGAACAAGGTGTGGGGGGTGCGTACCACATGCTTTTAAGTGAACAGGTCTCAAGAGAACACACTGTCATGAGGACAGAAAGGGGAAAAACTGCTCCCATGATCCAATCACCTCCCACCAAACCCCTCTTCTGATTCAACGTGAGATTTGGGCCGTGACACAAATCTAAACTAAATCATGTGTATAGAAATGCTACTGCTTTTTGAACATTGATTTTTTTTTTTAATGCTGAAACTTTGCTAAAATTGTTTAGTAGATCTAGGAGATTTTTGGCAGAGACTATGGGGTTTTCTACATATAGAATCATATAATCTGTGAAGAGAGATATTTTGACTTCCTCTTTTCCTATCTGGATGTCTTTTTTTTTCTTTCTTTCTCTTGTTTGATTCCTCTGGCCAGGACTCCCAGTACTATGTTGAATAGGAGTGGTGAGAGAGGGCATCATTGTCTTGTTCTGGTTTTCAAGGAGAATGCTTTCAGCTTTCCCTGATTCAGTATGATTTTGGTTATGAGTTTGTCATAGATGGCTCTTATTATTTTGAAGTATGTTCCTTTAGTGCCTGATTTGTTGACAGTTTTGATCATAAAGAAATGCTGAATTTCATTGCAAGCCTTTTCTGCATCTGTTGAGATGATCATGTAGCTTTTTAGAAAACTCTGTTTATGCAATGAATCACATTTATTGATTTGTATATATTGAGCCAGACTTTCAAGAATAAAGCCTACTTGCTTGTAGTGAACTAGTGTTTTGATGTGCTGCTGGATAAGGTTTGGTATCATTTTGTTGAGGATTCTTGCAAATGTTCATCAGGGATATTGGCCTGAAGTTTTTTCTTTCTTTGTGACTCTGACAGATTTTGGTATCAGAATGATGCTAGCCTCATAGAGTGAGTTATGAAGGGATCCCTTTTACTCAATTTTTTGGAATAATTACAGTAGAATTAGTGCTAGCTCTTCTTTATATATCTGATAAAGTTCAGCTGTGAACCTATCTGGTCCAGAATCTTTTCTGGTTGGTAGGGTTTTTATTACTGATTGAATTTAGCAATTCATTGTTCATCTGTTCAGGGTTTCCATTTCTTCCTGGTTCAATCTTGGGAGGTTATATGTTTCCAGGAATTTATCAGTTTCTTCTGGAAATTCTCCTTTGTGTGCATAGAGGCATTCATAGTAGACTATAAGGGTTTTCTGTATTTCTGTAGTATTGGTGGTTTTGTCATATTTGTCATTTCTGATTGTGTTTATTTGGATCTTATTTTTTTCTTTGTTAGTCCAGTTAGTGGTCTATGAATCTTGTTTTTTCTTTCAAAGGACCAACTTTTATTTTCATTGATTTTTAGTGTGTTTTTTTTACATCTCAATTTCATTCAGTTCAGCTCTGATTTTTGTCACTTTTTTTCTTCTGCTAGTTTTGTGGTTATTTTGTACTTGTTTCTGTGTTTTCTCTAGATATAATGTTAGCTTGTTAATTTGATGTCTTTCTAGCTTCTTGATGTGGGTGTTTTGAACTATAATATTTCCTTTTAACACTGCTATAGCTATGTCCCAGAGATTCTGATAATTGTATTTTTATGTTCATTAGTTTCAAAGAATTTCTGGATTTGTGCCTTAATTTTATTGTTTACTCCAAAGTCATTCAGGATCAGGTTTCTTGACAGGTTTTAAATTTCTATATAATACATTCTTTTGAGAGATTATTTTAATGATAATTTCTATTTTTATTGCTCTGTGGTCTAAGTATGGTATAGTTTCTGTTTTTTGTTTTTTTAAATTTTTGAGAATTCCTCTATGGCTGAACATGTATGTGGTCAGTTTTAGAGTGTGTTTGCTCCTTGTACAGATGAGAAGAATCTGTATTCTATTGTTTTTGAATGGATAGTTCTGTAGATGTCTGTTAGGTCCATTTGGTCAAGTGTTGAGCTTGGATTCTGAATATCTTTGTTAGTTTTCTTCCTCAATGGTCTAATACTGTCAGTGGGGCATTGACATCTCACACTATTATTGTGTGGTTAACTAAGTCTCTTTATAGGTTGCTAAGAATTTGTTTTATGGATTTTGGTGTCTAGTGTTGGGTGCATGTATATTTAGGATAATTAAGTGTTCTTGTTAAATTGAACCCTTTGTCAATATGTAATGCCCTTCTTTGTCCTTTTTGATTGTTGTTGGTTTAAAGTCTGTTTTGTCTGAAATAAGAATGGCACCCTCTGTTCTTCTTTGTTTTCCATTTGCTTGGTAAAATTTTCCCTATCTTTTTACTTTGAGCCTATGGGTGTCACTGCATGTGAAATGGGTCTATTGAAGATAGCATACAGTTGGGTCTTGATTCTTTATCCAGCTTGCCACTCTGTGCCTTTTATGTTGGGCATTTGGCCCATTTATATTCAAGGTTAATATTATTATGTGTGGAATTGATCCTGTCATTACGTTGTTAGCTGATAGTTACGTAGACATGATTGTGTAGTTGCTTTATAGTTTGATAGGCTATATATTTAAGTGTATTTTTGTTGTGGCTGGTAACATTCATTCATTTCCATGTTTAGTACTCTCTTAATGACCTCTTGTAAGGCAGGTCTGGTGGTGACACTTTCCTTTAGCATTGTTTGTCTAAAAATAATTATATTTCTCCTTCACTTATGAAGGTTGCTTTGACTGGATATACAATTTTTGGTTAGAGTATCTTTTCTGTAAGAATGCAGAATATAGGACACTGATCTCTTCTGACTTCTAGGATTTCTGATGAAAGATCCATGGTTAGCCTGATGGAATGTCCTTTATAGGTGACCTGCCCCTTCTCTCTAGCTTTTATTTAAATTTATATATTATTATTATTATATATATAATTTTTACATTGACCTTGGTGAATTTGATGACTATTTGTCTTGGGCATGGTTGTCTTGTATAATATGTTGAAGGGGTTCTTCAAATTTCCTGAATTTGAATGTTGACCTCTCTAACAAAGGTGGGAATATTTTCATGGGTGATATTCTCAAATATGTTTTCAAAGTTGCTTGCTATTTCTCCTCTCTTTCAGGAACACCAGTGATTCATAGGTTTGTTCTCTTTATATAATCCTATATTTCTTGGTGATTTTGCTCATTATTTTAAATTCTTTTTTCTATATTTTTATCTGACTAATTCAAATAACTGGCCTTTGACCTCCAAGATTCTTTCCTTAGTTAGGTCTGTTCTACTGGCGGTAGTTCTGCCTGTATTATAAAATTCTTGTTGTTTGATTTTCAGCTCTATCACGTTAGTTTGGTAGAGCTATTGGCAATTTCATCTTTTAACTCTTACATTGTTATGTTGGATTTCTTAGATTCCTTGGATTGGGTTTCACCTTTCTCCTGAATCTCAATGATCTTCTATGCCATCCAGTTTCTGAATTCCATGTGTTTTATTTCAGCCGTTTCATCCTGGTTAAGAATAACCAGGAGCTAGTGTAGTTGTCTGGAGGTAAGAGGACACTCTGGCTCTTTGAGTTGCCAGAGTTCTTTCATTGCTTCTTTCTCATCTGTGTCGACTGCTATTTCTTTCATCTTTGAAGTTGCTAGTTGACTGGCTTCATTTCTGGACTGTTTAATGGGGGCTAGGTTCCTGGGCTGCATGCTGTAAACTGGTGGGCTGGGAGAAGTACTGTAACTTTGTTCTCTGGCCCCTCAGGGTTAAGCAGCTGCTACCCTAGAGAGGCTGAAGTATTCCTGGTCCTCTGGCAACAACTCTAACGGGGAGTGCCAACAAAAGTGCTTTGTCAGGGCAGTGGCAGGCAGTGGTGTCCACACTTGGATGCACCCCAGCTACAGCAAGGCAGTGGTGTGCAGCAGGGTCCATGTGTGCACATATGAGCTGGTGATTGTGGCATGGTAAGGTCCATGCTCCAGTGGCAGTGGGACAGTGGGATGGTAAGGTCCATGCACACACATAGGTGAGCAGTGGCAGGGTGGTGTGATCTGTATGTGTGCACCAGTGGCAGTGGGGTGCTGAGGTCTGTGCATGTGCTGGTATGGATAAAGCTGTGGCAATGGCATGCTGGCAAAGAGGTTGGGGGAAGCTTCAGGTGAGTGTGTGCAGACAAAACAGTGGAGTAGGCTGTGGATGGGTTCACACTGCCATGGGCCTGCCTGTAGAAGCTCTCTAATGGCTAGGTGGTGTCTGTTGGTGAAAGAGTTATGGTAGTGGCTGCCAAAAAGCGCCCTGGTTGGGCATCTGACATTGACTGCAAGCAGTCACTGCCAGGCAGGGACCCAGGAAGAGGCCAGCATGATAGGGGGTGCTAATTTCAGACTGGCCGTATCTCACAGGCAAGCCAGACCTGCTCTGTCTAGGCTGACAGTCAATAGAGGCTGAAGCCACCTGGAGGAGCATGGTGAACTTTTGGGGATAGGTACCCGTGGCTGTGCTCCACTGCAGCCATTCATACACCAAACCCTCTGGGCTCTATACAGGCCAGAGTCCTACCCCTACCACCTTTTTAAGCAGCTCTCCCTGCCAGCTCAAATGTCCATGGGGGTTGTGGGGACTCCTGCTGCAAGAATTCCAGAGGTCCATGATGAAGGTGGGCCACTCCTTGCTTATTTAACGCAGCCCCTCCCCAGCAGCCTCTAAGGGTCAGGAATGAGTTCTGGTGCTCAGCAACCCCATGCAGTGTTTCCGCCTACCTCCTCCTCTAGCCCAGGGTCTGCATCCTTTCTCTGCCCACTCTCAGTTCCCTCCTTCCAAAGATCTGCTTAGATCTGCTTGTGTCAGTCTTGATAATCTGGTCTCTTGGTGGGAGCTGCTCTTCCTGGCTGCATCTAGTTGGCTATCTGGTTTTAGTTTTCTACTTGAATATAAGCTTCTTAACAAGCATCATATTGGAATCATGGAAGATATAGTAATTATTAACTTTAAAACATCTATGGTTAAAATTCAACTGATGAGTGTGTAGGTTGTATGGTGTGTGAGTTATATCTCAATAAAACTGTTATAAAGAAAAGAAAAAATAAATAAATTGATAGTTTTCCTTCTCCAAAATATTTTCCATAAGAAGGAATGAAGAAAATAAGGAAATAAGGAAGGAAATGAAATGACTTTGCAAATTGAATCCATAGAAGGAATGAACTGAAAGCATCTGTGATAATTAATTTTATGTTGCAAATTGATTGAGCCATAGGGTGCCCACATTAAACATGATGTCTAGGTGTGCCTGTGAGGCTGTTTCTAGACGACATTAATATTTGAATCCATGTACTCTAAACTAGATTGCTTTCCATAATATGGGTGGATATCATCTAATCCATTAAGTGCCAGAATAGAACAAAAAGCAGAGGAAGGAAGAACTCACATCCTTTTGTTTTCTGCCTCACTGCTCGAGTAGGGACATCTCATCTCATTCTCCTGCTCTCTCAGACAGGGTTTTACACCATCAGCCCCTACTTCTCTGGCCTTTGAACTTAAATTGAATTACATCACCAGCTTTCCTTGGTCTCCTGCTTGCAGACAGTAGGTCCTGGGACATCTCAGCCCTCATAAATGCTTGAGCCAATTCATTATAATTCTGTGTGTGTGTGTGTGTGTGTGTGTATATGTGTATATATATATATATATACACACACACACACATAAATATATATTTATATGTATATATTTATAAATATATTTGTATATTTATATGTATATATTTATAAATATATGTATATGTATATATTTATAAATGTTTATATTTATGTATGTATAAATATAGATATGTTTGTGTATATACACATAAAAATATGTTTTATATCTATATGTGTGTGTATATATGCATATAAATATATACACATATATATATATACGTATATAATATATATTATATGCATATATACACACATATAAATAAATATATTTTTTCTGGAGAGACATAACTAATATAGCATCTAAGAGATCATTTGATTCAATCTCCTACTTTTGCTGAAGAGTAAGCATAGACTAGAAGAGCAAAATATGTTTATTCAGAGTCACACATTCAACTACCTGTAACACCTAAGCCTGCCTTCTTCCTCAGTTTTCTTTTTTATTTAACATGTAGTCAATAGAAGCAAAACAGAATAGAGAAATGACCCTTCACAGAGAAGAGACCCAGAATGAGACAAAAGGAAAGATCTGACTTGACTTAGGGCATGAGGGATCATGCATTTAGTGAGGCTGATTTTCTCCATTTCTGTTTTTAAGAATGCTCTGAGTTCTGGCAGCAAGTGTTCAACAAGTAAGCTTAGTATTTGTCAAAAATGTAAGGCACTTAACTGATTAAACAGTTCTATCTTTTTGTATTTGACATTTTCATTAGCTAGAAATTTCCCAGGGTAAATGATTGAGTTTGAAATAAAAATTTTATGATTAAGCATTTAAAAATGAATAGTAATGCATTTCAAATACAACACCCACCGTAAGAAACAGAACATTACTTCATTTTAAAGTAGAACAATTAGCAATTGAGGGCTTTGAGAGCAACTTGCTTATTATGCCTAAAATGAAATAAGAAATTTTAAGTGGATGAGTTTTCAAACAGAGGAGTCCATGTGATATACATGTGCCACAGAGATTTCTGTTTTTCACAACATGGGTAAATGATCCTGCCTTAAAACTCAATTTCTTGTGTATGTGTTCTACTGCTCTGCATTGATTACATCTGTTTTAGTTACTGAGGTCCTGCCTTTGGTAACTAACAAGGGCATGAGCTCTAAGAAGTGATGTGGTAGACCGGTGGTGGCTTTAAGAACTAACAGGATAATCTATTTATTTTTCCCATCTTTTTTCCTTTTTTATTAAAATGAAACTTCTTGGATTGATCCCATTTGTCTATAATGTGCTGTTTGTAAAACACAATTTCCTTTCCTGAGAATATGTTCAGAGGTATGTATGGTTTCAGAAGAACATTTCTGGGTCAGTTCTTTTCTTAGCTGAACACGTAGTGTCTATTAGAGGTATTTTTAGCCACAGTACTTGACATATAATGTTTGTTCAATAAACATCCAATGACTAAATTAATCAATGAAAGCAGTTCTTGCATGCCACTTTGGTAAGTAAACATGTAGGTATATGGACTTTTTTTTTTTTCAGTTAAAATGTGTAGGCTAGTGGACGTTCTCTTTTAGCATTAGTGACTGAGAAAGATTTTATGGGTCATTTGTTAGCCCATATGGCAATTTGGTGGGTGAATTAGTCTGTTGCTAAGGGGACAGCTGTGATCAGCTGCATACTTAACTTCAAAATGTTTCACAATGTCACAAATATGTGTCTTTGAAAGAAAGGGAAAACAAGGTTTCATTGGGCTACATTGAATGTGAAATGGTTAAATAGTAATAAAAATCCTGATCTTTACAATTAAGGTTTTTAATATCACACAAGAAGCACAATTTTGGGATGCTTCTGTCTACTGGAGGATTGCTTTTTAAATTTGAACTTCAATCTCAAAGTTATTCTTTCAACCAAAATGAGAGGAGGTTGGAAATAGACTAGCTTATATCAAATAACAAATGCAAGGATGTGTAGAGCAGGCAAGGTCTGGCTGTGGAAGTGAATACCTGAATAGAATAGAAACATCTTCAATAAACAAAGATGGCATCAGTAAGGAGGCTCCTGAAAACTCGAATTGCTGCAGTTCAGGCAGAAGAGAAAGGCAGGCTGATTAGCAGAGTACTACAATCAAAAAGCTGAATCTGCAGAAGCATGAAAAGTCACAGAATCTCTTCCTCCACAAGAAACCAGTGAACGATTATTATTATTTTTTGCAGTGAGTGTTGAACTATCTTCTTATCAATTAAATTAATAAAGACTCTCTAAATACAACTTTGTACATTCACGGCAACTTATATTACATATGAGATGACAAAAGTAGAGGGGAGCTTAAAAATAGGACCTAGACAAGAGGAAATTTGAATTTAACAGAACACCTTCCCTTAAGCATACCGCTTCACCCCTTTTTAATGAAGAATTACAAATAACTATTACTTCCAGTTTGTTTTATCTAAATCAACTTAAATTAACTGCATCAAAACATAGTTCTCATTGCATGGGTTGTCATTCCCAGTCTGCTGGAGATATGTCATTTCTATAAATTCCCAAGTTAAAAAAAAAATTCCAGTATTGCTATATAGATTTAAAATGCGCAGAGAGCACTAAATTTGCCCCCAGGATACCACTGCATAAGTGGGCAATGATGTCCACAGCATCCTTCGGTGAGTGTTACATTAAGAAGACTTGTTTCTCCCTGGGTGTGCTACAAATAACATCTACCTACTTAAAATTAACCCAAAGCACATGTTCTGTTAATGATGTCCCAGCAATATCATCTGTATGCATAAAACATACATGTGGCTGACCCTAAGGCTACACCGAGGTCGTGAGAATATTATGATTTCATCCAGTTTGCACAATGATGCTGTGACTAGACTAGAATTCAGAGCTTTGAAAAATCCCTTTGTGTGGCTTAGCCTCTTTTATCAATACTTTTATTATGCTGTTTTCTCACTTGGTGACATACAATTATTTCACACTGCTATTGTGTCTGACGTAAACTAACTGTGAGGTTTTTATGACCCTTCGTAATCTGATATCATCTTGGCTTTCTGAAAATTTTCATTATGTTTAAGTATTCTCACCCACTGGAGCCCTCACCTGCTCTGCACATTTCTGGATGCATTTCTTGGTTTATACTGATCTTTTTTTCCAAGAATGTAAAAAATCTCGTATTTTGCTCTTCTCTACCATATAGAAGCTGATCTCCCTTCTTTTAAGATACTGATAAACCCACTGATCTCTCCCTGTTCTATGCTTCTGTGGAATATACTTTGAATCTTACATAGTTAACACAGTTTATAAATAGTACATACATCAGTTTTTATAGTCTTCTCATTTAATTTTTGTTAGTCTTTTCTATTTAAATTGTATTTCTCAAAATCAGGAACTTTGTGGAGCTCCATGGTACCCAGTTCAGAGATAAATAATAGTCATCGAATTATTTTATACCTCTTCTTCAGTGTTATTTTAAAAGTTTCATTGAAATAAATGCTTTCCCACAGAGCTATGATACTTCATTGTTTTGTGATCCTGAAGCCCTTTCTTTCTTTTGTCGATTTTATAACTACCCTCTTGCATCCTACACATTGTGATGGCAGGTCTGGAAGTAGCATACAGATTAGTTTTGACATAAAATATTAATTTTGTTTTGAGAACTTTGCAGCACCCCCTCAAGAGAATAATTAGCATTGCTTCATGTTATTGAAAACCTTGATTTGAAAAACATTCTCAAAATTACCAGTAGAGCTTGTGTGATACATTGACAAGAACCAATGCTGATTAAACTAATTGGCCAACATGGTCTCAAAAATGCAGAATTTAAGGATTGTAAAGTTAGAGATCGAGAGAACAAGGTGTCTGTGGGCAATTAGCAGCCATTTGAGGCAGATGGAGAAAGTCAAATTGAAAAGATTTGCTGACAGTGAGGCACCACACAAATGTAAGTTGACACTACGGTATCAGCATTACTTTGGTAGTCTGATGATCATCATAGTGTTTGGCACTCAGCGATATTCAAAAAACAGCATTTGTCAACTTATGGAAGCAATATATCTCATGTTCTGTTGCTCATTGTGAGTATAAATTCAGTGGAGGAAAGATTTATGTTGATTAATGTTTAAATATCTGTTTTCTTATACTGTCATGATGAGCGTAATTTTTATTATGTTCCATCTTTTTTCCTATTTTTTACTAGAATATCAATATCAATTTTCTTTACTGTCTTTACCTTCTCTGTCAAGTCTTACATTGCTAAAGTATTAGTTGATTTAAAAATTTATTAATCTAAATATTAAGGCTATCACCTAATCCCATTATTTGGAAAAAAAAAAATCCCTCTTCACTTCCAAATTCCGACTTTTAATGATCATTTGCACTTTTAAAAACTGCTATATTTCTCCCCAGTTACTGATCCTATTACATAACTACGTATTTTTAAAAATTGTTTATTTTATGTTTTCATTAGTATTTTATTACTGTTTCACCTAGCAACTGTTATTTTTACTTTTCAGTTATTGAAAAAACACCTGAAACAGTTTTATTAATGGGATAGTAAAATAAGCTTTAACAAATTTATTTTTAGAATAACCCCTTAAATGTACTAGATTCTTTTATCATATAGCTAACGCTTGTATTAGTTACTTGTTGCTCTGTAAAAATTTACTCCAAAATTCACATCCTAAAGCATTTTGTATTTATCATCTCACATTTTCTGAGGATGAAGAGTCTATGAACAACTTAGTTGCATATTTCTGGCAAGTGGTTTCTCCCATTAAACTTTCTTTCTTCAGAGGGTTTCCATTTAATTATCTAAAAAAAAAAATCCTAATTTTGTTCTATTCTGAATGGCCTTTGATTCTTAGAGTACCTTTAATTTATGATTTTGATATTGTTTCAAAATCCGTGTATACAATATCTAAATAATTATCATGCATGTGGATCTGTAATATTTCTATTTGTACCATTATTGAAGGCATTCGCCTTTTAGGTGTGGAAAGAAGGCAACATTCAGGGTCGATCTACATTCAATGCACTCTGTCTGAATCATTATTTCTGTGGCTGTGACTTACCTTAGATATTCCCATGATTGCTCATTTTATATCTTTGCTGTATTCTGCATTTTATCAACCTTATTTGACCTTCATTGTACCAATTCCAGACCATTTCTGCAATTTATCAACATGATATGACATTATAATCTATTCTTTTGTAGCTTTTTGAAATCTTTCTCAACCATAAAATGCCTGAACACTTTAATAGTTGCCTTAAAATAAGCTTTAGATAAAACGGACTCCCAGCAGGTTCTACGTAGTCATATCTTTTCAGTTTAATACATATGATTTACAAATACACTTTAATTTCAAATACTTTAATTAGAAGTCTACTTCAGTGTTACCATACTTTACTTCCTATTTGAATGGGTCATTTATAACATATATTCTTCTTCTACATCACTTACAGATGGGATTTGAAACAATAAACTCATTAGAGAAACAGAAGTTCTCCTAACACATAGTTGGAATGTCTGGAGAAACAAGTGCCTGTTGGTGTAAGTTTAAGAATTCTGGTAACACTTCTTGGTCTAAAATATGTCTCCTCAGAGGCTAATTGACATTGGGAATTTCATTACCCCAGACTTGGGTTTTGCTTTTAGCTCAAACTCTTTATTTGGTAGAAGTCAATAGCATGATGGTGTATGCCACTTGGCAAAGAAGACAAGGTATAAGTAGGAAAAATAAGGAAAGGCTGCATGGGGCACCCCAAAGATAAACATTATGACTGATGTGTGGCAGAGTAATATTTTGTTATTAATCGATGTGCTTTTTCTACTCTTTTGTTATCTGTATTGTGATTAAATTGCTGAGAGGGCCACTATCCTTGGCAGAATGTTATTACAGATAATGCAAAATGTACGAAGCAAGATGTTCAACTTTTGTATCGCAAAGCAGAGGCAATAGTCTTGAACAATGAGGCTTCTGATTTGTACAAGTTGAGTGTTTTGAGAAAGTTTTATAATTTCTAAAAGCTTGGCTTGGAGTATCATAATCAAAGCCTCAAATGAATCAAGTCGTAAAGTTTGTGCCATACATGTAGTACAAGCTTTGGAAAGAAATCACAGCTGAGTGCGGTGGCTCACACCTCTAATCCCAGCACTTTGGGAGGCTGAGGTAGGTGGATGATCAGGTGTTCAAGACCAGCCTGGCCAACATTGTAAAACCCCAACACTACTAAAAATCCAAAAATTAGCTGGGTATGGTGGCG